>JAVTVY010055184.1:0-28872 GCA_036873755.1 Hanleya hanleyi
CCTTCACCTAGGCTTCACTTTGATACCTCCCTCGACCCCATCGGACCAGTAGTAGCTCCCCTAGCTCCAACAAGGCTATTTCCATACCCTTGGGCCACCGCGCATGCGCAGAATGACGCTATGTCAAACCCACACCCAGCCCATCAGATGCCCCTTCACATAAGCTTCACTTTGACACCTCATACGACCCCATCGGACCATTATTGACCGCTCAACACGATATTTTTCCTTACCCTTGGGCCACCGCGCATGCAGAATGGTGACAACGCCAAGCCGCTAGTCAGTCAGATGCCCCTCACCTGAGCTTCACTTTGACCCTCACTCGACCCCACTGGACCAGTAGTAGCTCCTGAAGCTTTCCCAGCACGGCTATTTTTCATACCCTTGGGCCACCGCGCATGCACAGAATGACTGGTTCAGCCCACCCAGCCTGTCAAGATGCCTCATAGGCTTCACATTGGTACCTCACTCGACCCCACTGGACCAGTAGTGGCTCCCCTAGCTCCAACACGGCTATTTCCATATCCTTGGGCCACACGAGTTGTCTCCCTTGCGTCAATGTGTGCAGATGGCGCTACGGTCGACGCCGTGATGGGAAAAGGGCGTCCCCGCACCATCCTGGAGCCGCCATTTTGTTTGTTGTTTTCTTGCGGAGATACACGGGACAATAAACACTCGACCCTAGGGTAGTACAGATGCTAGACTGATCCTATTAACATGGTACAACACCTATAGATTATGTTTATTATTATTATATGGCTTAGAGGTTTTTTTGAGGGTAATGTGAGGGTTTTTTCTCCCCGTGACCTCCCCACCGCCTCGTTTGCTCCCACAGGCCGCCATCTTAAGCCCACCACCCACCACCACAAGCCGCCATCTTAAACCCACCACCCACCACCACAAGCCGCCATCTTAAACCCACCACCCACCACCACAAGCCGCCATCTTAAACCCACCACCCACCACCACAAGCCGCCATCTTAAACCCACCACCCACCACCACCACAAGCCGCCATCTTAAACCCACCACCCACCACCACAAGCCGCCATCTTAAACCCACCACCCACCACCACAAGCCGCCATCTTAAACCCACCACCCACCACCACAAGCCGCCATCTTAAACCCACCACCCACAACCACACATAACCCCATGTGACACAATACTCGCTTCTGATTGGCTGTCGCATCTAGGGACTACTTTTTCTCCGCGGAGGCAGACCGCATCACCCCCAGGACCACATCACCGTGGAGGAATACATCCAGTCAAATTTTACTCGCTTCTGATTGGACGAGAGCCACCCCGTGACCGTCCCCAATATGCAAATTTCTGAGGTCAAATTTTACTCGCTTCTCATTGGCTGTCACCTCCTCATTTCCTCCTCAATTATGCAAATTTCTGAGGTCAATGAGCGTCTATTTACGCTTTGTATACTACTATCATGATATTAATATATCCCTTGATAGAGTAGTCTCTCCGGTGTCGGAAGGCCTGCAAAATCGAACTTCCAGAGTCAGTAATTAATAGTCCTGATAGCGTACCGTTTAGAGACTTGTTCGAAGGGAAAGTGCCAACTGACAGCTGCATTTTCTTTTTTCTTTTCCGTTTGCAGCATGGTCTGACATGTATTCCTGATAACTGGTGTCAGCGGACATTGAGATACGAGGAAATTCTTAAGCTGGCACAGCAGCTAATCACTTTGGATACGAGTCAATAAATAGTTTGGTTACCTGATTGACAGGTATGTTCAGGTAATTGTATGTGGTATATCCGGAAACATTTAATGTCTTTGGTTAAATAATGACAGTCACTGGTTGAGCATATGTCCCAAAACGAAAATGCAAACTTCCCTCTGTAATGATCATCAGTACGACCACGTTACTAAACTTGTTGTGGTCCGAAATAAAGCATATTTAGTCCAATCTCAGCAAACTCAGTCATAATATTACGGAATATGCATGCACCATTTTATTGGTTGCTATCGAGGAATAAAAAGTATGAATAGCGAAATATTTCAAATCGCCATGCTAGGTGCATGCAACCTCTATCTGCTATGTTGATCGATCCTGACTTCAGTCACCGAGGGCGAAAAAACGCCCTGATATTCTCCATACAGTCTGCATCGAGCCATGTAGCATTTGACGGAGATTAAAAGTGCCAGATTATCGTAACTGTTCCCTTTTGCAAAAGCTTGAATTAAGCAAAACTACCTCTTTTCAACAACTACATTACACCAAATCTAACGGTCGATGATTTGAACAAAAAAGCAATGTTATATTTTGGGAAACAAATGCTCATTCACATCTGAATTGCTCAGGCATATTCACATCATTTAAAGTATATGTTAATAAGAACTTTTTGGCTGTAAGATCTAGGTTTTGTGAAATACTGTTCTGGTACAGAACTGCATAATTAAGTGAATGATGGCAGGGGTGTATAATTCTGGAATAATGGGACACAACCCTGTTCGGAGGTTGAGGTTCATGTTCAGTCTTCAACCTTAAAGTCCTTTATTTATTTGTCGTGTTCGGAACCTCACGGCGGTCATACTAAGAAATAGTACAGGGGCTAGGGTAGGAATTCGAGGGAGTGGGGATCAAACATTCGGGGCCTCCCGATATAGACCGATAATCTCACTATTTCTATGACTATTTGTTCTCTAGACCTATACTATTCTGTTATATTATTTTACAGAACGATGGAACAGAGAAAATGTGAAGTATGAAGGTTTTGTTGTCATCCTTTTCTGGTCGACGAAACTGGAGATTGATTGCGCAGTTTTCTTCGTGTCATAGTTCTGGAATACTGGATATACCATCTCGTGATCTCAGAGACTCGATCCAAGTTGTTAAAAACTAGGCATTTATTGTTCATCTTGGTTTATATGAAAACAAAATATAGTTTTAGCACATTTTACAATTGTATCGATCTACATTCGTCATTTCTATTTCAGTTTGCTTTTTTATTTAGAATTTTCATTGATACATGAGCAGTGTGACTAACGTCACAGGACCTACGAAGTACAGTAGGCATTAGGACTCGAACGCGAACTGAACTCTTGGAAACCCCCACCCCCAGTTGAAATCCTGCCTATATTAAGATGGGCACCGCCCAAGTCAGAATCGCCACTGATTTTCATCAAAAAATCACCAGAAATTTCCATCAAAAATAGGTCAGCTCAGAACTTGTTGGTAACAGTCTCCTAATGCGCCTTCATTCCAAAATAAATAACGATCACCGATTTAATTTTACATTTTTTTTTAAAGGAAACAGATTGAACTAGAGGTTCCGCTTTGACCCTTGAGTTGCCGCTCCGGCATGAAGCCTATGCTGGTTGTTTTTTTGAGCAAAAACATACGTCTCCCCCAACCTCCCACCTTGCCTTGAATGGGCACATAATTTAAGGGAAAGTGCTATAAAATGAATGTAGCAATAAGTATCTTAAACAAAGCTGCGTATCTAAAAATATTAATTACAAAGAAGCGATTTTCATTGTATATACATGTACAAGTAGATGGACGGACACCGGACACGGATGAATGCATGCACACATACACTAAAACCTGATCAAATGCGGGGGCTATCCCAATGAAGCTTCCATCCAAGTTTGGTGAAATTCCATACAAAGTCTGTATATACATGTACAAGCAGATGGACGGACGGACGCATGCACACACACCAAAACCTAGTCAAATGAGGGGGCTATCCCAATGAAGCTTCCATCCAAGTTTGGTGAAATTCTGTCCAGTAGTTCTCCAGATATCTTGCAGACAAGCCCTGTATATACATGTACAAGCATGGATGAATGCACGCACACACACCAAAACCTAATCAAATGAGGGGGCTATCCCACTGTAGCTTCCATCCAAGTTTGGTGAAATTCCGTCCAGTAGTTCTCCAGATATCTTGCAGACAAGCCCTGTATATACATGTACAAGTAGATGGACGGACGGACGGACACCGGACATGGATGAATGCACGCACACACACCAAAACCTAATCAAATGAGGGGGCTATCCCAATGAAGCTTCCATCCAAGTTTGGTGAAATTCCATCCAGTAGTTCTCAAGATATCTTGCGGACAAGGCCTGTATATACATGTACAAGTAGATGGACGGACGGACGGACACGGATGAACGCATGCACACACACCAAAACCTAGTCAAATGAGGGGGCTATCCCAATGAAGCTTTCATCCAAGTTTGGTGAAATTCCGTCCAGTAGTTCTCCAGATATCTTGCAGACAAGCCCTGTATATACATGTACAAGTAGATGGACGGACGGACGAACACCGGACATGGATGAATGCACACACACACTCCAAAACCTAATCAAATGAGGGGGGCTATCCCACTGAAGCTGCCATCCAAGTGTGTTGAAATTCCGTCCAGTAGTTCTCAAGATATCTTGCAGACAAGGCCTGTATATACATGTACAAGTAGATGGACGGACGGACGGACACCGGACACGGATGAATGCATGTACACACACCAAAACCTAGTCAAATGAGGGGGCTATCCCAATGAAGCTTTCACCCAAGTTTGGTGAAATTCCGTCCAGTAGTTCTCCAGATATCTTGCAGACAACCCCTGTATATACATGTACAAGTAGATGGACGGACGGACGGGCACCGAACATGGATGAATGCACACACACACACCAAAACCTAATCAAATGAGGGGGCTATCCCACTGAAGCTTCCATCCAAGTGTGGTGAAATTCCGTCCAGTAGTTCTCAAGATATCTTGCAGACAAGGCCTGTATATACATGTACAAATAGATGGACGGACGGACGGACGGACACCGGACACGGATGAATGCATGCACACACACCAAAACCTAGTCAAATGAGGGGGCTATCCCAATGAAGCTTTCACCCAAGTTTGGTGAAATTCCGTCCAGTAGTTCTCCAGATATCTTGCAGACAAGCCCTGTATATACATGTACAAGTAGATGGACGGACGGACGGACACCGGACATGGATGAATGCACGGACACACACCAAAACCTAATCAAATGAGGGGGTTATCCCACTGTAGCTTCCATCCAAGTGCGGTGAGATTCCGTCCAGTAGTTCTCAAGATATCTTGCAGACAAGGCCTGTATATACATGTACAAGTAGATGGACGGACGGACGGACACCGGACACGGACGAAAGCATGCACACACACCAAAACCTAGTCAAATGAGGGGGCTATCCCAATGAAGCTTCCATCCAAGTTTGGTGAAATTCTGTCCAGTAGTTCTCCAGATATCTTGCAGACAAGCCCTGTATATACATGTACAAGTAGATGGACGGACGGACGAACACCGGACATGGATGAATGCACGCACACACACCAATACCTAATCAAATGAGGTGGGCTATCCCACTGAAGCTTCCATCCAAGTGTGGTGAAATTCCGTCCAGTAGTTCTCAAGATATTTTGCAGACAAGGCCTGTATATACATGTACAAGTAGATGGGCGGACGGACGGACACCGGACACGGATGAATGCATGCACACACACCAAAACCTAGTCAAATGAGGGGGCTATCCCAATGAAGCTTTCACCCAAGTTTGGTGAAATTCCGTCCAGTAGTTCTCCAGATATCTTGCAGACAAGCCCTGTATATACATGTACAAGTAGATGGACGGACGGACGGACACCGGACATGGACGAATGCACGCACACACACAAAAACATAATCAAATGAGGGGGCTATCCCACTGAAGCTTCCATCCAAGTGTGGTGAAATTCCGTCCAGTAGTTCTCAAGATATCTTGCAGACAAGCCCTGTATATACATGTACAAGTAGATGGACGGACGGACGGACACCGGACATGGATGAATGCACGCACACACACCAAAACCTAATCAAATGAGGGGGCTATCCCACTGTAGCTTCCATCCAAGTGGGGTGAGATTCCGTCCAGTAGTTCTCAAGATATCTTGCAGACAAGGCCTGTATATACATGTACAAGTAGATGGACGGATGGACGGACACCGGACACGGATGAATGCACCCACATTCACCAAAACCTAATCAAATGAGGGGGCTATCCCAATGAAGCTTCCATCCAAGTTTGGTGAAATTCCGTCCAGTAGTTCTCCAGATATCTTGCAGACAAGCCCTGTATATACATGTACAAGTAGATGGACGGACGGACGGACACCGGACACGGACGAATGCACGCACACACACCAAAACCTAATCAAATGAGGAGGCTATCCCACTGAATCTTCCATCCAAGTGGGGTGAAATTCCGTCCAGTAGTTCTCAAGATATCTTGCAGACAAGGCCTGTATATACATGTACAAGTAGATGGACGGACGGACGGACACGGATGAATGTACGCACATACACCAAAACCTAATCAAATGAGGGGGCTATCCCAATGACGCTTCCATCCAAGTTTGGTGAAATTCCATCCAGTAGTTCTCAAGATATCTTGCAGACAAGGCAAGGGGACGGACAGACATCCATCCAGACATCCATCCATCCAGACAGACAGACAGACAGACAGACAGACAGCACAAACACTAGATGTCTCCCCCCAACATAGTTGGGGGAGACATAATAATATAGGTTCACTAGATTTCAAGCTTTACGTGTGAAAATACATCTACATCTCTTTAGTGGTTTTTAGTGCCCTTGTCCAGGATCAAAACAACTTTTTGAATCACATTATTTTCCCAACAATACACCAAATTTTTATATATAGTACTATAGAATAGAAAGGTAGCATTTATGTAGTTTACGGTAATTCAACTCGAGACCAACACCTTCTATGCACAAGATAATAATGATTCTATGTGATTCTCCTGAGCATAACCGGTACAAAGACGAATAAATAGCGTCTCTACATCACGTTGTTATCTAGATATATGAGACAACACATTTTGGGTATCGGCAATCTGATGAATGTACTATTCCGGTTTCCTTGTTTCACATTATATTCTATGGCAGTTGATCGGTGATTTTCTTCATTGATAAACGTTAAACCACCTCAGCTTCGTTGTGCAAACAGCGCTGAATTTTTGAGGGTATATGCAGTAGGGTATTTTTAGCCGGAGAGTAACTGATAGGCCTACTCATTAAATGCGATAAAACGCTGGAGCAAAACGGACTACAGTTTTCTTGGCAATGATGACATGTTTGGATGTGAAATAGGATACACGTTACAGGCTACAGCTTACATATATATAACAATATACTGAAGTGTTAATTATAAATCTAATTTTAATCAGAATTATTTCAGATCAGAACTAGCTGGTAACAATGCCCTAATGCTCGTTCATGCCAAAAATCAAGGTTATAATGTCAACGGTTCTCCTTATTTTGCCGACGAAAGGATTCGGATGGACTGACTGACTCACTCATTACCGGACAATTTGCGATCTGTAGCCTACTTCGTAGGAATAAAGAATTATATACATGCACATGTTTATCTCCCTTATTTGAACTTTTAAACCTATTTACATTGATGAACGGAACGTACGGTTAAACGGTATTGCAATTTTGTCACAACTATAATTAGTCATTTTTTATCATAAAATATGGTATACTTGGAAATGTCATGTTCCAGATTGAGTGACAGAATTTGTTTGGAATTGGTATATACTTCGTGAATTAATTGATTTGGAATAGGCGTTTCTGTCTATTTGATGAGACAATATATCTGAAATAAATTATCCTTTATCCTATTCATGCAGTCTTTGTGAATTAATATCAAATCATCAATGCTTCACCATAATTGTAAGTCGCTGTAAGGTCTGAAGATTTCGCGTTATTATTTACTACGCCACAGGCTGAAATGCCGCACCGAGTGGGTATTTCGTACAACATTTATGAGTGGTCGAAGCGAGAGAAAGTTGAACCTACAGTACTTGCTGACTGACTGGACCTCACCAAGAACAAGGTCGTTGAAACGATCCGCCATATTGACAGTATAGTACCCTTCCCCAAGCAAAACAAGTATTGAGAAACCTCAGTTGGAAAGTCTCCAGAGTAAATTTGTCATAGTCCCAGCAGACAAAGCTCAAAATAATATAATATTCATATGTAAATATTACTATTACCAGGTGCTGGTTAAGGAATTGAGTATTAGCTCACCATCGCCGAATACGTCTACTCACTCCCAAACAGCATACTCTGGAAGATTTATTTAACAACCACAAAATGTTTCTCAAGGAAAGAGGTGTTCGTCTTCCACCCACTCATAACGATATACCGAAAGTGTACTGAACTCCCAAAATGCATAAATCATCATACAAAGCTTGATTCATAGCTGGTTCTAGAAGCTCCACAAACAAACTTTTTTCAACCATGTTGACGAGGGCCCTTCAGGAGGTAAAAGCATTTTGGGAAAGGTTTTAAGGTTTTGCGCCACTATTTCTAAGAACTCTGATATTGAATGCATGTTGATCTTGAAAAACTCAAAATGTCTTACGGAAGGACTTGATGCTAAATGTCACATACCGTACAGGCATGTATCCACATGGGATTTCTCGACTCTCTATACTACAATCTCTCATCAGGACCGTATTGTCCGTCTTAGTTCATTAATAGTATCGGTGTTCGCTGATATATTCATGTCAGAAGTCATAAAGCATTCTTTAGCTCTACTACATACAAGGGATATCATTCATGGGATGATCATTCTTTGTTTACAGAGTTGCTCGAATTTCTTAATAGTATTTATGTGAAATTTGGCGATAAAATATATCAACAGCATATAGGTATTCCAATGGGTACTAATTGTGCACCCCTTTTGGCTGACCTATATATCTGTTCTCCTATGAATACGACTGTATGGAGACGCTTTCAAAAACAGATTATTTCAAAGCCCGTTCCTTCTCATTCACCGAACGCTATATAGACGATCTTCTCGCTGTGGATAATCGCTATATAAATGGCACAGTGAAGGATATATATCCACCTTCACTGGGTTTGAAGGGAACTAAACATGGCCTAGCGGCTCGTCTTATTTAGACCTATATCTCTATAAAAATGAAGCGGGCCTTCTATCTCGTCGACTTTACGACAAAAGAGATGATTACAATTTCGACATCGTAAACTATCCCTATCTGATATTTTTTGAACATCATGATGTCTTGCTGCACTGTCAGAAAATATTTTTAACACTTATTGAACGCGTAAAAGCGTTCATCCCTGACTAATTTTAGCGGTTGCTGGAATAAGTTGAAATAATGATGTGGAATTAATCAACTGGTCCATTTTGAACAATAATGAAAAGAAAAAGGTACAAAAAATTCCACAACACTAAGTATCTCAACAATCGAAATATGGGGTTGAACGGCACTGAACACTAACGTTCATATTGATGTCCAAATCAGGACACCATATCGTGTTAAAAACTGAACACTTAACGTTCATATTCGAACACTAGAGAACAGGTATGAACACGCGTATTCAGAAATGATCATCATATTTGAACACCAATGTTCACAAATGAACACATATTCTGTAACACTTTTGGAACACTAGCGTCCGCATGAACATGTAAAAGTGTTCTATTATGCGTAAAAGTGTTCAAAAGTGCACACTTCAGAATGAACACTAATTTTTCAGAGTTCCAATATTATTCAACACTCGGCGATATTGTGGACAACCTATGTCATTGTGTTTATTGATGACGATCTACTTGATGAGCTTGATAACACTTCAGTGACATATTTTAAGTAAATGTCTTTGCATACTAGTTTTCGCACTTGAACACTTTTACATGCTTGAAAGGTGTTACAAACTAGTGTGCAATTCAGTGTTCAGGATTTGCACACTTTTATTGACAGTGTGGCATCATTGAAAACTGTTGACCGCTTCTGTCTTGTAGGAAATTAGCCTAGTTTTATGTATACTATGATTTATTCCTTTTAATTTGGTGCTTATGGATTAGGCCTTTGGATTATGGACGCGGAAATTCTTTAATGGACGACGGCTGAATATTGTATGACGGACTAGACACTTGTATGCGTATACATCACGCATGTCGAACTGCGTGACCTACTGATACGACCAATCAAAGGCCATTATTTTACTATGGCCGGGCAACTTACAATGCAATATGGGATAACGCGGAGGCGCACAGATAGCTCGCCTGTTTGTGTCCAAAAAAAGAATTCAAAATTCAGCCATGTGCCACACACAGCCACTTTTATTGGAAACTTAGGAACGACCGTCAGTGAGCTGACGGAGGGCATTACGGTCACCTCGTGGACGATGTTTTAACGCGCGAGCGTCAATCCTGATATCGTTACCAGTTCAATGAAAGAGGACGTTCAAGACAGGAGTTTTTATTGGCTTTATAATCTAATATCCTTTGATGTCATCGCACACATCATAGTACCGTACCATATGGCAAGCCAAAGTGCTTTTTATTCCGAATTTCCGATATGGGAAATTCTATTTTCGATATCGGAAATTGAATTTCCCGATATCGGAAATAGAATTTCCGATATCGGGAATTAGAATTTCCCATATCGGAAATTCAGTGACAATTCCCGATATCGGAAATAGAATTTCTCATATCGGAAATTGTCACTGAATTTTCGATATCGGAAATGAAAGCTCTGGAAGCTTTACGAAAACCAGAATTGCAATTTCCGATATCGGGAATTGTCTTCGAATTTCCGATATCGAAAATTCTAATTTCCGATATCGGGAATTGCAATTTCCGATATCGGAAATTGAAGGACATGAATTTCCGATATCGGAAATTTTAATTTCGATATCGGAAATTTCAATTCCGATATCGGGAATTCAATTTCCGATATCAGAAATTCTTGAATAAAAAGCACTTTGGCTTGCCATAGTACCAGCTTTTTACAAAACTTGGGATAGATTTGATGGATTGAAATTGTAGTTTTCAGGCCACTTCCCATACGGATTTCGCGGCCCATCAACACAATGTTGTATTTATATTTCATTATACATTTCTATTTTTTCAATTCATATATAATTTTACAAGCACTATATAATTTAAAACGATTAACAAAAGATATAGAGGTAAAAATTTGAAAATGACTATGTACAAGTTCAACTATCTACAGTCATTCAGTTCATAGAGAGCGCCTAACGTGTAATAGTTCTTGTTTTATGGATCACGTGTTCGTTTCTTTTGTCTTTGTTCCCTTCACACACAGAGTCGTCTAGAAAGAAATATCAGAACTGTGACTGGTCTATAGAAATCTGTGCCTGTATCATTACTCGCGGAAATGTTTTTCAGGGAACAGGATGGCTGGTTTCATCCTATTAACTTTGATCTGTCATCGTGGTGTTCCTATTCTAGCTCCTCAGCACATCACAGGAGCGTCGTGTCATGCACATGCGGTCTGTTTCTGGGGTGTTTGTCTTTATATTTGCATTTCAACATTTGCGTCATTTCGTTCGGGTCACAGGGTAGATTTAGGGACTGCTGTGGAAAAAAAATGAAGAAACAGTTTAAAAAACGGTTAAAAACATCAGTGGTCAGTGTACACAAGCCTAGTAGGACTACCAGATAAAAGAATTGATGTTCAGAGTAGAGTAGAAAACGTCTGCTCTGTTCAAGAAATCTCAACGTTTGAAATGCAAATGACGGCCAAATCAAGTTAATGGGTGATCGACCCGTTTGACCGGGAGTGCTGCGCCATCAATACAAACAATATCCTGACTGTTCTTAGTGTGTACATTGCTAATATTGAAGTATCGCGCGAACTAAACGGTCTTTCAGATTGTCTGTAACAAGTTCAAACTGGTGGAAGTGGTCAAGACAGTTTAGAATTGAGAACTTCGTGGGTTTTTTCTGCATAAATAAAGTCATCTGACCTGCATTTGGAGAGTATTTGAGAACCAATGGGAAAAATTTCATACCCTCTTTTTAAGAGTACACTCAAAATAAAATTCCGTTTACTCGAACGGAAAAAATCCGTCCCCAGGGAATCAAGGGAATATTCCGTTATTGTAACGGATTCCTATTTTTTAACGGATTCAACGGATTTTATTATCCGTTAAATTTAACGGAAAAGTCCGTCCCCAGGGAATCGAGGGAATATTCCGTTATTGTAACGGATTCTTATTTTTTAACGGGTTCAACGTTGGGCCCTTGCTGGTAACCGGAAATTTATTAAATTTTATCCCATGCAAACTGGGTTCATATTGAGTGGACTTTTTCACGTAACTCTAACGTCCGAGTTAAGAGAATAATCCTCTCAGTATATAGATCATCGGAATCGTTCGTAATATCCAATGTTTAATGATTTTAACTCAAACCGCATTGATATTGACTGCGCTGATTAACTCTCATGTGGTTTTTAATTCAGTGCTTTCTCTTTGTCGAGGAAGAAATTTAAAAAAATTAAAATTCTATCGATCGGACAGAGTCGGACATGTTTGGCATATAATTCCGATATTGCTCATTAATCGCAAACGTAATTATACATGCAGATAAATTTTAAAATTACAATTTCCTGCTCATAAAAGTAAAACAAATGAGTAGGTTCATTCAAGTTAGATAACTCTTGGTGCGGTGAGCCCACGACGGCCCGGTGTGGTTAGATTAATGTGGAGATGCCAACACAGCCCAATTCAGAATGTGGGCTTCCATGTACTTAACCCACTTGGGGCCAGTGTAGGGTTGTCCATGCCCCCACAGCCCGCGACATGCCCACGTTTGCCCAGGTGGGACCAATGATTACTTGCCGACTGATGGGATATTCCGTTGATGTAACGGATGAGTCCGTCAGTGCAATACAACAACGGAAGATTCCCTTACTATAACGTACTATTTCCGTTTATATAACGGATTAATCCGTTAAAACTACCTAACGGATAGTAATACGTTAAATTTTAACGGATTATTATTTTGAGTGTAGAGGATCAGGTTTGAACAATAAACTGTTTGTTGATCTCTACAGTTTTATCTTTCTCAGTTTTCGAGCTGAATATCCTTGTTTGACGAGTGCTCGAGTAAGGATTATATGGCATACCGTGTAGTAGTCACAGTCATTGTTGCAAATTCGACGAAATCTCAACATTTGAGATTTGACTATGCCAGGAAAAGTGTAATGGCGAAGTATGATGCGGAAGTTGGTTGCTCCCAGTGGGTTCGAAGTAAACTTTACTATCAAAGTATACCATGTGTACGCAAAACGGTTGCCTTTGTATATCACTACGTCTACGAACGGTACCGAGTGGTCAGCAGCGGATGACTTATTCGATGTTATTGTTAGAAAAAAATATATTTCTTTAAAGAATAAACTTATTTTCCACCTTTTCATACACCACGATAACAGTGTGTATCATAACATGCGCTCTATCATGTAGCGACATATACACTGTACCTCTTCCCTACGAAATATCTCTATCTACAATATTGTGGAGGGTAAGTGGGTTGGTGCATGTCGTTAGTTTATACATTAACGCATTTTCATAATATCCGCTGTCGTCGTGGTGTTTGAAAAGCGGGTGGAAATAATTTTATTCTTAAAAAAAAATACATACTTTATCAAGCCAGTGTGTTTCAAAGTCACCATACCTGTAGAAAAGTACATCAAAATATTATTTTTGTTCAAGGTAGTTTCTATATATAACAAAAACATGCTAAAATCTATACGAAAAAGCCCAAAACAGACGAAAGCCCAATTTCAAACGTCAGTCGACACATTTTCCGTCAGTTTTACTCCAGAGTATTAGAATATTAAACTTGGGTACTTTACACTTCTTTTGTGCTGAATGAGAGAGATTAATTTTTGACTTTTACGTAGCAGCAGTTAAGGGAATTTTCATATGTTACAATCACGCGAACAAAAACAGCAAGTTAGGGAGATCCCGCTCTCCAAAATGGATGTAAAACAGATCGTTTTCACTCATCAACTTTAGATTCCTTCTTACCAATGCTTCAAACTTCAGGCGCATTAATCTACCTATTGCTCCATGTCCTAAAATTAATTTGCCGTTTGAAAAACAAGTCAATGTTGTTTCAATAACGTGACAAATATTTGGCCTATTTTTATGCAAAATAGATACATGTAGATGACAATTTATTTTTGAACTACCATTTGATGGGATATATATGCAATGTTTCGCCAGCATAACCGATGGAGCCAAAACAAACTTGTATTCACCAAAATAATCCAACCTGCCGAAAGAACCGATATAATAATGAAGAAATGTCCAATAGTTTTCTTTCGTCAATGGATGGATGGATGGATGTACTTGGGCACTCCATCGCACCGCGATGGGCACAGGTCGTGCGAACACGCCGTGCAACCCGTTTCCCCCAACCCGCTCTACACATGATCCCTCTTAACAGTGTCACATAGATACTGTTTAATCCCCACATTCCTATTACACAATATACCTTCACTTAATTCCCATAACTACAGAAGTATCACATAATATTTCCATCTGTCAAGCCCCCTCATTCTCTCTTCTCGGACCGATTGTTAGTGGCAACTTTGATTAATTATCACCATGGACACTCATAATTAAATCTCCCAATAGCCACTCAGCCTCCCCATTCACTCAACATTTATATTGAACCTCAACTATCATTTATGAACATAACGCAGTGACACCTGGTTAACTGAAATAACACCTGTCATCCACGGATGGATGAATGAATAAAAGAAAAGACTCATATATTTTATTTTTGAATACATACCGTAACACATAATTTTCTTACTGGCTAATGCTAGCCTCTTTTGTGAAGTCATGTTGACCTTAGCCTGATCGAACGCTGGCCCTGTTAAACACGCGTTGAACACGCTTGAATAAAAAAAACTACTTATCGGTTGAATCGTTCACAGAGAACGGGTCGTTAATGTTAAAACAGACTCATTCATGTACTTATACACAGACTGTGACCCAGGATTGTGATTCAACAAAAAAACCGCCTCCACGACGCACACTTGGAATGGCGAACGTTGCTGAAAGACGAGTCGCCGCCGTTGTGGGATCTTTAGTGGCCGACGCTGCCGGTGAGTGTAGGAAATTGTTGCCATTAAATACGAGACAGAAAAGCTTCTCTTTTTTCATTTATAATACTATGGCGTGTAGGCCTAAGACATATCATTATACTGTTGACTGCCAAGATCTCCGATATCTATGGAAGGTCAAATGTCCAAATAATCAGAAACTCACAGTTATCGAACCGAAAACCTAAGTTTTGTAACAGATAACTTAAGTTATCAAAGAGAAAACCATGGTTTTCGAATCGAAAACTTAAGTTAACGGTCGAAAACCTAGATTATGTACTAGACAACCTCGAGTTTCCCTTTCCTTAAACCTAAGTTTCTATTTCACAAAACCGAATATAACAGCTGTCCGTAGATGGCTAGGTTTTCGAACTGATAACGTTAACTTATCTAGTAGACAACTTCGAGTTTCTCTTTCAGCTTTGAGTTTCTCTTACAATCGTGTAGAAAACCTAAGTGTCGATAACCTAGGTTCTCGAATTGATGGTTGTCGTAAAGTGAAGCTCACTTTGATTGTGTCAACTGGAATGATCTTATTTCTGCCCGCCGTATCCCGAAAAAGTGGTGGCGAATAATTTCGAAAAAGTGGTGGCGAATATATGCTGAATCTTGTATATGTTTGAGCGGAAAACCCAGGTTACCTGACCTGATACGTCATTTGCGGGAGCGAATATTAGGAAATATAGTTTTGTCTAGATGTATATACTCAGCCGATTTACTATATATATTAAGTAAGGTTTTTATGGTTTCTGAGTTCATTTGACTTAGATCCCGAAGTCGAGGGCGATAACTAACTTACATAAGGGCTCTGTTGTCTCACAGGAGGCATTTAGTCTTGTTAAACACCCGATTTGCAACAGGATTTTGATGTGTAAGGTGTTCGAACTGGACACTAAACCTGCTAAAAAGGAATTTCATCTCTCATTTTACCAGTGTACATACGCATATCACCCGTCTCATCCCGAAGTTGGCCTGTGTATCTGTCGTTTATATAAATGTTTTGCAAGGATCATCATCATTATCATAGAATTACTAACACGGGTCATGGAACTTACTCATATCACACTACTCCCTCATAGCTTAATCATGTTATGTCATTTATATGCGTTGTCATAAAATTATGTACTGGATATTCTAATACAGCAGGTATTGGCCTATATGTGGGGTAGTGTTCTTGGAAAAGTTTAATCAAGAAGATCAACCTGTTGATAACAAAATTACTAACTTGCTAGTTGTCATGAACACACGAGTACATACAAACCACGCTGCTGACAGGGTGATTAACAAAAAAATAGCTTGTGTGAGACAATAGAGTCAGTGTGTAATACTATATACCCTTTACAGGTATATCCCGAGCGACTGTTAGGAGAGAGCATCAAGTTTAAAAAGATTATACCCGCATTATTTATCATTCTCGCTCCTCCAGAGGCACAAATCCACGATGCGCCTCATAGTATTCAAGACCCGGAGACAATAGGCAGGGGAAAGCCATTGTGCTCGCGACGATGATTATTTATTTCCTATCTATCAAGGGAAAATGTTGAGGTATAAAGAAGCGAGTCATACACCGAATAGTATTTGTTCTATAGTTATAAATTAGCAAAATATACATGGCAGTGTGACTAACGTCACAGGACCTACGAAGTACAGTAGGCATTAGGACTCGAACGCGAACTGAACTCTTGGAAATCCCCACCCCCAGTTGAAATCCTGCATATATTAAGATGGGCACCGCCCAAGTCAGAATCGCCAGTGATTTTCATCAAAAATCACCAGAAATTTTCATCAAAAGTAGGTCAGCTCAGAACTTGTTGGTAACAGTCTCCTAATGCGCCTTCATTCCAAAATAAATAACACTCGCCGATTTAATTTTACAATTTTTTAATTAAAGGAAACAGATTGAATAATATAGGTTCAGTAGATTTCAAGCTTTACGTGTGAAAATACATTTACATCTCTTTAATGGTTTTCAGTGCCCTTGTACAGGATCAAAACAACTTTTTGAATCACATTATTTTCCCAACAATACGACAATTTTTTATATATAGTACTATAGTAGAAAGGTAGCATTTATGTAGTTTACGGTAATTCAACTCACGACCAACACCTTCTATGCACAAGATAATAATGATTCTATGTCATTCTCCTGAGCATAACCGGTACAAAGACGAATAAATAGCGTCTCTACATCACGTTGTTATCTAGATATATGAGACAACACATTTTGGGCATCGGCAATCTGATGAATGTACTATTCCGGTTTTCTTGTTTCACATTATATTCTATGGCGGTTGATCGGTGATTTTCTTCATTGATAAACGTTAAACCACCTAGCTTTAACTAATTCTGCTAGGCTGTCTTCATTCAGACTGTACAGCCTACACAGTCCACAGAAAATACACCGCACATTCTTGTACTCCCAGCCTGATCACATTTGATGGCAAGTTTAGCGGGCTGTTTAATGTCTAAGCTAGGAAATGTTCCAGGATAGTTGACAGGCATGCACTAATATACTATAGTATCTGCTATACAGGACACCGACCACTGTAATTTGATGTGACAAGCAGCAGAGTAGAAACCAGCCTTATCTCAGTGGGCTTGGATATAAATCACTGTTAAAAACCACAAGGCTCGATAGAGCCTCTCTCTGTGTTTGTTCCAAGGACAAGCCTTAATGACTTTTAAATCCACTGATAAGGCTTCATGGTCATAAAAGGAACATGATACTGTTAAAGGCCACATGGATGGTATGTATCTATAACAATATACTGAAGTGTTAATTATAAATCTAATTTTAATCAGAATTATTTCAGATCAGAACTTGCTGGTAACAATGCCCTAATGCACGTTCATGCCAAAAATCAAAGTTCTAATGTCAACGGTTCTCCTTATTTTGCCGACGAAAGGATTCGGATGGACTGACTGACTCACTCATTACCGGACAATTTGCGATCTGTAGCCTACTTCGTAGGAATATGATGTTGTTGTTTCTAATATACTTTCAGCCCAACCACTGCATTGGATCTACAAATTGGACAAGCTGAAAAGCATTCTCGGTGATAAAGCGGAAGTGGAATTTTGGGAGCCATCCGCCAATCCATTTTATACAATCGATACCGGAAAGCAGAGTGGCTATGGTCACCAAGCATATGCCATACTTAAATCACTGATAGATTGCAAAGGTAATTGTCCCACTACAGGCTTACCATAATATTGGTTGATTTTATTAAAATATATTGACCATATTGTGTATGAAGAAAATTGATTTGATTAAATGTATAAGACTACCAAAGCAACATTCTAAACAATCTCTTATATGTATAGGCTAGTTTTCATATAGATTGGCTTAATCGCAAAAATTAACAACCGTTGTTCATGCAATATTTTTTCTTTGTTTACATTTTCAAAAATATATGGTC
Organism: Hanleya hanleyi; assembly: GCA_036873755.1. Taxonomy (NCBI): domain Eukaryota; kingdom Metazoa; phylum Mollusca; class Polyplacophora; order Lepidopleurida; family Hanleyidae; genus Hanleya; species Hanleya hanleyi. The sequence goes on from JAVTVY010055184.1 coordinate 18,380, forward strand.
ATTTGCGGCTTGCAGGTGTGAACATTGACCACATGAAAGAAGAAACATACAGATTATTTGGACCTGACTCCGCCTATGAGAGCAAAGACAGTGGAGGTTTGTATATAAATGGCTCAGTTATGTATACATAATACAGGTACCGTTCTATTCCAATCGGTTGCGTGTTTGATTGACTGCCTGTTTGCTGCGATTTGATTGGCCTTGTATTCGCTTCAGTCTGATCGGCTGCGTGTTTTTTCTTTCCCGGGATGGAGTTGATGCATCTTCATTTTGTCAAGCGAATTTCTACGTTCCCACTTCGAACTTCCCTTGATAAATCTGGCCTCCTTCAATGTTCAAAGAACTTATAAATAGACACGAGACGTCATTGACCCCAAAAACATTTTAAATTCGAAATGGGTCGTACAAGAGCGTTATTGATTGGCTGACATATATAGTAGGCTACTACAAACACCATATTAGGAGGAAGGACGCCGCTAATTGAGGATATCACTCTGCTCACAATCGACGCGTCACAATCTGATTGGTTCGTCTCTCGTCTGCAGGTGAAATTTACACCTCGGATTTTGAACACTGAATGGGTCAGATAAATCAAGGCAGGTTCGAAGTGGGAACATAGAAATTGGCTGGATAAAATGAAGATGGGGTTGATGCAGCTTGTTGTTTATCACTGATCATATCGTGATTTTCTTCTGTTAATTCGTTCGCTGCTGTGATGCAATTTGAGCAGTATAAAATTAAATGCTGGAATACAAAACGTACTGTCCTCAAAATGGCAAAATATCGGTAGAACTCCAGGAATAGCAAATTTCTGCATTTTATCACCATATTTTTTTTTTCAGCCACAAAACCAACGTTACCTGTGAAACATGGTTGGAGACATTCATGCATAAAAGACTTCTTGAAGAATTACAAAGATGGAAGTCAGAAATCAGGTATGTTTTGTATGCTAATGCTGACTATCGACCTCTCAACCGGGCTGGATGATGGATAAAAATATTGGACTGGAGCCGTTAACTTATCTTAGCTGTGATAATTTTGAGCCTATTCACATAAACCGGTGTATAATCCATCCTGGGTAAACCTAGAATGCATGGATGTTGATTATTGTAAAACCGTGATTTGTGTCACACTGGGGAAGCTTAACAAAAACTAAAAAACACAAGATAAAAAGATTGTCCGATAAAAATGCCTTCGCGATTTCATCGGAGCTGTCTACGGAACGCTTTCAAAATCGTTGGGTCCTTCCACAGCTTCACGTACAGGTAAACCAATTATAGAACCAATAAGGTTCCATGTAAAACCAAATAAGTTTCATACTGAATTTTTTTTATCGTTTTTGCTTCGATCTGTAGTTACAGTTGGTTCGATTTTTATTGATTCGGTTTCCGGTTCCACCTGTGTAACAGAAACAAACTATATCTGGATCAATGAAGCACCAAACTTGCCAATTGCGAATGTCCGACTTGAAGATTGCAATAGAAGTCAAGGTGATCAATTATTTTTTATAATACATCTTCTTTTTTCCGCTAAGGGCTATAGAATGCCAGTAGTATAGTAAGGTGATTTCAGGTCCCATTTTCCAGGGAGGTAACTCTTGGTGCCCCTTTTTTCCAGGTTAAAGTATAGGGGGCGCCACATCGCCTTTCACCTCTGTGGCGCCAGTGGGCGCCACCAGCTCAAGGTCACGTGGAGGTCAAAAGCAGTTCCGGCAACCTCTAACCTTTGTATTCCTCCGCGGTCTGGTGGTGATGCCGTCATTTCCGCGGACAGAAAGTAGTCCCATGTCAACCAAGTGACTTCCAATGTTAATGTATACGGGGAATGCCTAAAAAAGAGTATGGGAATAGACGTTTTGTGACCGGGGTGGGTCCCTAGTGGATCGAATGGGTCGAGTGAGGTGTCAAAGTGAAGCGCTCCTCGAGGGCCATTCAGTCATGGGTGGGTGCATGTAAAATTAGGATTTTTTCCCGAAAATATAAAAAGCGAAACACGGACTTTACCCCTAAAATAGGGGAAAACCCCTATCAACTCTAGCCAAAAGGGCTAATATCGGTCCCCGGGTTTATCGGGGCCTGCCTATCAAGTCAATGGGGTGGGTGCATGTAAAATTAGGATTTTTTTCCGAAAATATAAAAAGCGGAACACGGGCTTTACCTCTACAATAGGGGTCTGTATTATACAATATAAGGGAAAATGCCTGTATGGGGTATGGGGATGGTCAATTTTTTTTTTTTGCTTTACTATGGGTTGTGGGGTCTCGTTTTCTCGTCTCGTCGAGAAAAACACAATGGAAGGGGTCCCGGAGCGAATCGGTGAAATTTCTGGGGAAAGTCACCGAGGTCTGTATATAGGCTCATACTGGCTATATGGGGGGAGGGGTGATCAAAAAATTTTTGTGGGTGTTACTATGGGTTGTGGGGTCTCCTTTTTCTCGTCTCGCCGAGAAACACAATGGGAGGGGTCCCGGAGCGAATTGGTGAAATTTTGGGAAAAGTCACCGAGGTCTGTATATAGGCTCATACTGACTATATGGGGGAGGGGTGGTCAATCTTTTTTTGTGGGTGTTACTATGGGTTATGGGGTCTCGTTTTTCTCGTCTCGCCGAGAAAAACACAATGGGAGGGGCCCCGGAGCGAATCGGTGAAATTTTTGGGAAAAGTCACCGAGGTCTGTATATAGGCTCATATAGCTCCATACTGGCTATATGGGGGTATAGGTTCAACCTGGGAAATTCACACACGTTCATTGTGATATGGGTTGTTTGGATTTGTTTTTCACGTCTCGTCATTTAGAACACGATGGGAAGGGTCTCGGAGCGCAACGGTGAAATTTTTGGAAAAGTATCATATAGCCCATATAGTCCCATACTGGCTATATGGGGGTATAGGTTCAACCTTGGAAATTCACACACGTTCATTGTGATATGGGTTGTTTGGATTTGTTTTTCATGTCTCGTCATTTAGAACACGATGGGAAGGGTTTCGAAGCGAAACGATGAAATTTTTGGAAAAGTACCGGGTAGGTGTGGATAGGCCCATGGGAGTATAGGTTCAACCTGGGAAATTCACATACGTTCATTGTGATATGGGTTGTTTGGATTTGTTTTTCACGTCTCGTCATTTAGAACACGATGGGAAGGGTTTCGAAGCGAAACGGTGAAATTTTTGGAAAAAGTTCACCGAGGCCTGGGTGAGCCCATAGGCCTATATTGCATGGCTATGGGGTATAGGCCCATACGGGGTGGACGTTTTGGGGTCTAGGTGAGTCCCTAATGATCCTATGGTGTCGTATGAGGTCTTATTTTGAAGCTCTTGTGGAGGAGCATCCGACTGGACTAATAGTTCGTCCGTTTTCAATATTCTGCGCATGCGCAATCTGGTGGAACTGACGTCATTCTGCGCATGCGCAGTGGAGAAAGTGTATGGAAATAGACATTTTGGCGCCGACATGGGTCACTATGGGTCCGATGGAGTCGTATGCGGTCTTATTTTGAAGCTCTTGTGAAGCAGCATTCGACTGAACTCATGATTCGGCCTTGTTCAAGAGTCTGCGCATGCGCAGTCTGGTCGTAGTATAGAAAGCAGGCATGTTGGGGGATGCGTGGGGGTGTGTTTTAACCCACCACTATGGGTCCATGGTTGTGGTTGGGTGGGGTGGGTTCTGCGCACAGACGTCACTTCCGGGTTTCACTAAAACTACCTTCGAACACAGAAGAGTTCCAATTTTCCCCTTAGACGGAGGGTCCGGATGTTCAACCTCCGGGTTTTCCCCGGCCCGTCCCGCCCCGGTCCGCCCCGGCCCGCCCCGGCCCGGTCCAGCCCGGCCCGCCCCTTCCCGCCCCGGCCGCAGCGCGTGCGGGTTATCCGGCCGCACGCCTGCGCGGGTGAATTTCGGATTATCCTAGGCCACTGATGGGCTACTTTCTCCACGGTGTTCGAAGCCAGTTTCACCGAATCCCCACATGTCTGTTATAGCCTTCATGCATTATGCTTATATAGAAAACACACAAGACAGGGTTTCTTGGGTGAGATCTCATTTTTTTTATTCAACAACAACAACGTGAGAACAACCACGTGAAAACTGAAGCCCAGAACAGGGGGCTTGTACATTGAAAGAACTGAAGCCCAGAACAGGGGCTTGTAAACTTAAGCCCAGAACAGGGGGCTTGTACATTGAAAGAACTTAAGCCCAGAACGGGGCTTGTACATTGAAATGATGGACGGCCCAGTCATATACGAGTACATCGCGGTCCTCGGCCTTGGGGTACTCGTCAAACATCTGTACGATGGTAGATAAGGTTCTGCCCCGGCATCGATGGTACAGGTAAACCAAGCAATATTGTCCGTACACGCTACTGGACAGGCTATGCAACGTTTGACTGTTCCAACACCACGTCTCTGTGCCTTGATCCATGAAGTCTGTTAAATCGGGATGCAGGGGTGGCAGGCCGTACGGGTCAAAGTATTCACCCTGCGAAGTACACGGCCACCCAATGTTCACCGGGCCGATCCATCGGGTCCGTGTTGAGAACGTATGCAGCACGATACATACGGTCTAATGGGAACACATCTCGGGCGAACACCCCTTGAAAGACCATACGTGTCCCTGGGTGATTCTCCAGCACGGTGGTTATCTGGTCTGTATCCAGGTTAGGTGGAGAAGTCACACAGGACGTTGCGCGCCTTGTCCACTTGAATGATGTTGTCAAACTCGGCGTAGCAGATCACATTGACGGTGGTTCCGAGGGCTCGTGCAAAGTGAATTTCCAACCGTAAATTGCCTTGCTTGGCCAGGGCCAGCTGATGGTCGTTCTCTAAGGTGGGGGTCAGATCGAAACAGAACAACGTGTATCCGTTCGCGTAGTTCTCCCGACTGATCATATTCCCTTCGTCCTGGTTGAGTTGACCGGTGGCTGTAAACAGGCTCTGATAGGCTCGAATGAAATTCCTGCGCCCAAAGTTCGGTGTTAAGGCCGTGGCTGGCACCTGTTGTCCATCCACATGCAGGGCCACCGAGGGTCCATGGTTCGAGCTGTATGCGCTGTCGTGGTAACCCGCTCTTGTAAATTTGGTACGAGTGAACTGGAGTGGTGGTGGTGGGTACAACGTCGGTCGTCGTTGTCTGTTCACTGCGAGTGATGATGGTGGTGGGTACAACGTCGGCCGTCGTTGTCTGTTCAGTGTGAGGGATGAAACCCGGTGGATTTTCAGACGTAGTGGGTGTTCTTGGTGTAGGTGTGGAGCTTGGTGTGGAGCTCGATGGGGCTTGTACACGGGGTGTGGTGGTGTCTGGGCTCGATACGGGGTTGACTGGTGCTATCTGTAGACCGGTTTCACTGATGGCTGGTGTTCTCAGTTGGTTAAGTAACGTGCTGACATAGGCTACGTCGTAAAACACACCTCCGTACAACACACTCAGCAGGGTTAGCAGTATCACCACAAAGCCCACTTGCGCTTTGCGCGTTTTGGGAGACGCTGTGTTCAGAGGCAGCTGTTGTTTGTCCATAGCACTGTGGTCGGACGTGGAATGAAGGATGACGGCAGTGGTGTCTGGCTTTATAGTCGTTTCACCTGGTTGGCAGCGACCCAGGAATTGAAGGAACTGGGCCAGCCTTGCCATTTGACGAAATGAAACAGTTTGCCACGTCGACGTTCCGTTTTCAAAATCTGCTCCACCGTGTAGTAGTCTTGCTGTGTTTTTACGACAGGCTGTAATTCCGTCTCGTAAAACGTCCCTAGCAACGGTTCCCCTTGAAGATCTTCCAGTTCATAGACTCGCTGCTGTTGGGGTAGGCGCCGTTTAATCAGGAAGTGCTCATCGCTCCAGTTGGGCAAGTAACTTTTCTCAAATTGACCTTTGACTTTACTGATCCGTACAGGGTCCCCGACCTTGTACACCTCCTTCGTCGTTCGCTGCGATTGCCTGGGGTACAAGACACGCCGGACTTGGGCTTCATTGCGTTGGGTCACGGTAATGGGGGCTCTCTCTATACTCCGGTGATAGGCTCGATTGTAACCACTCACAAGTTTCGGGAGAACATCGATGTACCGCCTTGTATTCTTATAGGTGAAATATTTATATATGCGGCCTTTGAATGTCCTGTTGAACCTTTCCACCACGGAAGCCTTGGTCTCGTTGTACGTATGGAAGAAAAACACCTTCTGGGCTTTCAGAAACTGTTGGAACGGTCTGTTGAGGAATTCCGTGCCTTCGTCGGTTTGCAAATACAAAGGTTTGCGCCCGGTCTTGAAGATGTCTTTGAACGCCGCTATGAGATTCGCCCCCGTTTTCGTCCGGATGGGTACCACCCACGCATACTTCGATAGGATATCGATGCACGTCAAGATATACCGATTCCCATCGTTGTGTTTGGCAAAGGCGCTCATATCGACCAAATCCGCTTGCCACTGGGCATCTATTCCTCCCACGATGACCCGGTTCCGTAGAAAATGGCGACGGACAGATCGATGTAAGGTATAGGTGTCTTGTTTTCTTAACCAATCTCGGACTTGGGCACGTTGTATCCCCTGGGGTTTGGCCGCTCGATAGAGAGCCGACAATGCACTATAGGCCGCCGGACTGTCGGGACTGTAGTATAAGTTATCCAACACCTTCTCCCAGCGCTTCATGGTGACAAATGATGATGGACCCTGGCTCTATCGTTTATTTATAACGGGTATATCTTGGGCCGGAGTTTCTTTCTGATTTTCTTCGTTGGCTTCCACAGTGTCCATGGTAAATGACCAGTCCAACTCGTCTGATGACCGCTTGATAAGCACTTGATCCACATCTACCACAGCATCTTCCAATGCAGACCATAGATCAGGGTGAAGGGTAAAATGCACTGTACCCCCATCTAGCCGAGCCAATTGAGCAAAGAAAGGGCCGCGTCGGATGTACACATCATGACACAAGTGGATAAGGTCGCCGTCCAGTTCACCAGACAACACCCGTTTGAATTTGGTCCAGCCCTCCCGGGACAGACGAATGTGGGCCGGGCACGGTTGTGTAGGGTCCGCATCACAGATGTCTCCCACCTCCTCCATGATATCGACCTTATCTGCATAAACGTGCAGGAAAACCACGGAGGTCAAGCTGAGATACGCCAGTATTATATGCTCCGTCATGGTCAGTACGTGAATGGTACCAGATTTGACTGTCTCTCGTATTTATAGGGAGAACCCCGTGAGATCAAAGGATCGGTTGGTCATGTCACTGGGCTGACTGAGTCTAGCCGGGTAATCAATGGCATCGTCGTCTGGTTCATGGCTAGACATTTGTTCATTGGGTTCTGCCGCCTCTTCTCTCAGGGCACGAGCCCACTCCAACTCGTCTGATGACCGCTCGTCCGGTGTAAACAGCTGGTCCACGATAGGCACCACTTTCTCGAAGGCTGTCCACAGATCGGGGTCTAGGGTGAAGCCTCGCGTAGGGTCTTGATAGCGGCCCAGGCGTGGGAAGAAGGGTCCACGGTGTACGTAGATGGCATTGTCTATGTGGATAAGGTGTCCGTCAACACCCGTTTAAATTTGATCCAGCCGTCACGGTGTAGCGTAACCGTATTCGATACGGTCTCAGCGCGCGACCAGTAAACATCTCCACGGTCTTCCACGATGATGACTTTATCTTTATAGATGTGTAACCCCACCCGAGGTGTAAGGGGAAGGATGGCTCCTAGAACTGGTGACATGGTTGACCCAATGACGATCGTTGAATGACTCACACTGTGTCTAACCCTCGTATTCATAGCCAGGTCCCACTGTCAATGCCACAGCGCCAGGGTCAATAGGGCACAGACCATGACTAGGCCAACCAGCCGTCGCTGATTCCGGCGTGAGCGCTCGTGGTCCATAGCCCGAGCATCAAGGATGGCTGTCATAGTCCAGTAGTGGTGAGTGATGGCACACCTCTCCATCGAGTGCACTCTGTCGAGAACCGCTTCTGTGAACTCGTTCAGGATCTGCCGTCGCCCCTCGTTGTCGTCGCCATCTGAAAACATGGACCGAACCACTGCTTGGTAACCCGTGAGCGAATTAACGACGGTCGCATGCATGCATAGGGACGGGTGTCCGTCATGGCTCTGAAACCGTAGGAATGGAGGTGTAGGATCCAGAGAGACGTGTTTTATAGACCATGTCACACATGCGCGCCTAGACGTAGCTCCACGGGTGTAGTCCGTGATACGTACTATTCTGATGGGTTAGTCCAAAAAAGAGAGCAACAACAACAACAAAGATTACAGCGCCGGAGGATCCCCTGGAAAATCTTCTCCACGTCTCATGGTATAGCTCCGGTGAGGCAGGCTCAGGCTGGTGAGGCAGGCTCAGGCTGGTCAGGTCAAGCAGGCCAATGAATGCAGCATTGCCCTAAACATTCCCACTTTTATACACCTACATAGAAATACCCGGATGTAGGCGCGGACGTAGACGAAAGCATTCTAGTACCCGGATGTAGGCGCAGACGTGAGCGAAATTCTAGTACCCGTCCATTGGTTCTTTTATCGATCGCTGTACCCGGATGTAGGCGCATACGTGAGCGAAATTCTAGTACCCGTCCATTGGTTCTTTTATCGATCGCTCATTGGCTCTTTTTCTCGACCGGTGATTGGTGCAAATGGACCTGCCCATCCTTCCCAGGTTAATTTACAATCCCCTTTTTGTGTTCAAGCTCTGTATATCGATGCCGCAACATTGTTGCCGAACCTTGCCGAAAGGGAGACCTTTGACCTTTTGACCTGGATGTGACCTTTTGACCCGACATTCATCCGCGCATTTCCGGTGATGCCGCGCACTTCCGGATAACCCGCGCGCGCGCGCGCTGCGCCCGGGGCGGGGCGGGCCGGGCCGGGGCGGGCCGGGCCGGGCCGGGCCGGGGAAAACCCGGATGTTGAAGATCCGGACCCTCCGTCTAAGGGGAAAATTGGAACTCTTCTGTGTTCGACGGTAGTTTTAGTGAAACCCGGAAGTGACGTTTGTGCGCAGAACCCACACCACCCAACCACAACCATGGACCCATAGTGGTGGGTTAAAACACACCTCCACGCATCCTCCAACCTGCCTGCTTTCTATACTACGACCAGACTGCGCATGCGCAGACTCTTGAACACGGACGAACCATGAGTCCAGTCGGATGCTGCTTCACAAGAGCTTCAAAATAAGACCTCATACGACTCCATCGGACCCATAGTGACCCATGTCGGCGCCAAAATGTCTATTTCCATACACTTTCTCTACTGCGCATGCGCAGAATGACGTCAGTTCCACCAGACTGCGCATGCGCAGAATATTGAAAACGGACGAACTATTAGTCCAGTCGGATGCTCCTCCACGAGAGCTTCAAAATAAGACCTCATACGACACCATAGGATCATTAGGGGCTCACCTAGACCCCAAAACGTCCACCCCGTATGGGCCTATACCCCATAGACATGCACTATAGGCCTATGGGCTTACCCAGGCCTCGGTGAACTTTTTCCAAAAATTTCACCGTTTCGCTTCAAAACCCTTCCCATCGTGTTCTAAATGACGAGACGTGAAAAACAAATCCAAACAACCCATATCACAATGAACGTATGTGAATTTGCCAGGTTGAACCTATACTCCCATATAGCCAGTATGGAGCTATATGGGCCTATCCACACCTACCCGGTACTTTTCCAAAAATTTCACCGTTTCGCTTAGAAACCCTTCTCATCGTGTTCTAAATGACGAGACGTGAAAAACAAATCCAAACAACCCATATCACAATGAACGCGTGTGAATTTCCCAGGTTGAACCTCTACCCCCATATAGCCAGTATGGGACTATATGGGCTACATGGTACTTTTCCAAAAATTTCACCGTTGCGCTCCGAGACGCTTCCCATCGTGTTCTAAATGACGAGACGTGAAAAACAAATCCAAACAACCCATATCACAATGAACGTGTGTGAATTTCCCAGGTTGAATCTATACCCCCATATAGCCAGTATGGAGCTATATGAGCCTATATACAGACCTCGGTGACTTTTCCCCAAAATTTCACCGATTCGCTCCGGGGCCCCTCCCATTGTGTTTTTCTCGGCGAGACGAGAAAAACGAGACCCCACAACCCATAGTAACACCCACAAAATAAATTGACCACCCCTCCCCCCATATAGCCAGTATATGAGCCTATATACAGACCTCGGTGACTTTTCCCCAAAATTTCACCGATTCGCTCCGGGACCCCTCCCATTGCGTTTTTCTCGGCGAGACGAGAAAAACGAGACCCCACAACCCATAGTAACACCCACAAAAAAAAATTGACCACCCCTCCCCCCATATAGCCAGTATGAGCCTATATACAGACCTCGGTGACTTTTCCCAAAAATTTCACCGATTCGCTCCAGGACCCCTCCCATTGTGTTTTTCTCGGCGAGACGAGAAAAACGAGACCCCACAACCCATAGTAACACTCACAAAAATAATTGACCACCCCTCCCCCCATGCAGGCATTTCCCCGTATATTGTA
>JAVTVY010055185.1:0-30625 GCA_036873755.1 Hanleya hanleyi
ATGTTATGGATAGGGTGGTATGGAAAACCCGGTACACTTGAAATAAATCGGTTTATCCCCGTAAAAATACGTCAGCTATGTTCCTCACAGCCTTATAATGTCACCCTGAAAATTGCAGCCGGTTTATCGAAAGAAAAGTAGGAATTTTTATCGTATCACACCGGCTACGGTAACACAACACTATACAGTCTGCAGGCAAATGTGAGTACAGCTATGCATGTCAATGGCTGTGTTACCATAACCCGTGTAATACGATAAAAATTCCTACTTTTCTTTCGATAAACCGGCTGCAATTTTCAGGGTCACATTATAAGCCTGTGAGCAACATACCTGACGTATTTTTACCGAGGAAAACCGATTTATTTCAAGTGTACCGGGTTTTCCATACCACCCTATCCATAACCTTACGGGTCTAAAAATCGATAAAATCATTAAAAATAGTGAGTTACCCTGCCGCTAGCCTTCTGAATTTTTCAACGCTACACGATGAGTTCCCCTAGTTCAAGTTGAAATAAATTTTATACGTCCACTCGCATGTATTGCAAAATCACACCGGTTTAAAGTTGCAAAAGAAACACAAAATTTCTGCCAGCCTAGACCAGCACAAGGTTTTGATGGAGAGATTTCGCTGACGTCCGCGCGTAACAATGGCGGCCAATGGCGGCTAATGGCGGCTAGTCCGCCATGTTGGAAAATGGCGGCTAATGGCGGCTAATGGCGGCCAATGGCCGCCTAGACTATAAATAACGCGCAGTATCTAGCCATTCATTCACAATTACATGATGACTACCAGACGGAGGTTACCAGTGAAGAAGATGGCTATCATGTGACAATAATTACAAGCTTACAGCGGGTCCATACTATTGGCGAAACGTTGAGACGGCGAAGTGAGCAACAAGACCATGAGGTCAGGGACACTTTGGACAATGAGGATGTCACGGACGAAGAAGAAGAACTCCCCGATCTAGAGTGGTTAAACAGACCCCCAGCAAATACAGCGGTTACCCAAACGCCAACTACCACAACACCGACTACCACACCGCCAGCTACAACAACAACAGGAATGACAACACCACCGCCACCACCCTCTTGGGCCGAGGTGACCCGCCTAAACGAACAGATTAATGAAATGAGGGAAGACATGGATCAAATGGAAGATGTAAAGTGTAAACTACAACAACAACTGCATAAGGAAGAAAATAAATCAAACTGTAGCGTGTGTACCAACGAGGAAACCAGGTACGCCCTATTCCCGTGCGGTCACCTATGCCTATGTCGGAAATGCTGGGTATCGCTAACATGTGTAGGTGGGACGTGCCACTGCAGTGAGACGGACGAACTCCATTTAAAGATCAAGTGTCCCGTGTGTAGGACGTGGGTGTCCGGGGTGAAGCAAATTTTCCGCTCGTAAAAAAAGTGTGATAACACTTTTCAAAGGCCCTTTTCAGGGCCACCCAATCTTTTCGAAAGTGGAAACTTCTAACTCAAAGCACAAAAAAAACACCAGCTCCCATCACCACACTCAATGAACACTAACACCCATTTTGAATTTTCTACTATTTTTATTAACATAATAGAATGAACGTCTTCACCACAGTAGACTCTGGGTATTGAATTTTAATACAATTATACGCTATCAAGGCGCTTCAATGAACGTAGAATGAACATAGAATGAACATAGAATGTAGGAATACGATAATGTCTGAATGTTTTCAATGCAACAAGACTTGAAATGTTCAATATTTATACAACAAGACTAACACAGTAGAATGAACGTCTTCACCACAGTAAAACTCTGGGTATTGAATTTTTTAAATACAATTATACGCTATCAAGGCGCTTCAATGAACGTAGAATGAACATAGAATGTAGGAATACGGTAATGTCTGAATGTTTTCATTGCAACACAAGACTTGAAATGTTCAATAGTGATGCAACAAGACTTGTTTGAACTCATCATCGTCTTTCTGCCCCTGATGCACGTAGATGTAGGAGCAATCTGTTCACGTGGAATTCTGGGTGGACAGGCAGCTTCCAATGCCATGGCAATTTTCTCCTCGGTGACGTCCTGTAGTGCCTCAGTGATGAGCGCGTGTGATGGTAGTATACTATTGGCCACACACGTATGCGTGTTGAAGACACCGTCCTTGTTCACACAGCCTGCACATTGCTGGATACGCAAGTGTCGAATGCGGGGTCTGAGATGATCCAGGAATGTGTCGATGTACTTGTTACAAATATACTGAGACACCTGGTCAGACAGGGCTTCATGAATTAGAGCTTTGAGAGTCTGCAGCTTCCGCCACGCCATTATTTTCAAGGTGACGCCCTCAGGACAAGGAATACGCTCTTGCGTATCTGACCTGATTTTCCATTTCCGTATATGCACCAGGAGCATGTCGTTGAATCTAGCACAGCTGACAAAGATGTCGTCACCCAAATAAAATTTCGCTTCGTCACTCCCTTGGTCGCGAATAACCGCATCCACGGCGTAATCAATGGTCTGTAGTTTTAGCCAGGTGTCGAACGTCAAGGCGATATGCTTAGCTGGTCTGTCGGTAAAGGCCGGTGCGTTAAAATGCACTTCCTCGTCTTTGACACTCACAGTTAAATAGGGTGAGAGCTCCCAAATGTTCGTGTGGGCTGCCTGGTAGGCCTGCTGGATAATGTCATTGATCTCCTGCACAGACATAGGAAGTTGCACCTCTTCTTCTTTCACTGGCTCAGGCACTTGCTGGGGCACTGGCTGAAGCACTTGCTCAGGTATTTCTAAAGGTGTTAGTCGTGGTCGTTTGGGTCGTGCACCGCGTTTGGCAGGTACACCAGACTCTGGGTGCGTACGTTTGGTAGCTGTACGCTCTTGGGCTTCAAGTAGATCTGCTACTTCTTGAAGTTTGGTAGCTGTACGCGGGTCGGTGATGTCCATGGCTAAGATATCCTCATCTTCTGAACCCTGGGCTTGAAGTAGATCTGCTAGTTCTTCATTTCCCGTCTTCTTCAGCGCCTCCACGAAGACTAGAAATGCATAGGAGCCACGGCGCAGTAGATCGTCGATGAAGGCTCTGTTTTGTCGTGAAGTGGTTTTCTCCGCCATGATATCTTCGACACCCTGTTTCAGGAGTATGTTTTCCTCCATAAGCAGATCACATAGTTCGGCCACATGCTGCATCTCATCAATAAGGCGAAGACGGTACTGTTGAAGCTTAACTCGCTGGGATGACTCCATGACTGTGGGCTCAGGCTGGTCAGTAGCTGCTACGGTGTAATAGGCTGGTGAAATTGCACTGGTAAAATGAAAAGCTTCTCCACGTCTCATACAGGCAGGCAGGTAGGCAGGCAGGCAGGCAGGCTGGTCAGGTAGATCAGAGAGCTCCGTAGGGTAGTGCAATGAATACACCCAACCACTAAAAATCACCCCCTTTTATACGTTTTTCTACAACAATGGCGGTCTGTCCGCCATTTTCGCCGCCATTAGCCGCCATTATCCACCATTATCCACCATTTTTCCCACTAGCACGGTCAAGTCTTTCCACCATTAGCCGCCATTAGCCGCCATTAGCCGCCATCTTGCTCCATTTTACCATAGGCAGTCACTTCTTTCCGCCCTTAGCCGCCATTAGCCGCCATTAGCCACCATTAGCCGCCATTTTCCCGCCGCCATTAGCCGCCATTATGCACCATTTTATTAGCCGCCATTTTCTAACATGGCGGGCAGGCAGGCAGGCAGGCAGGCAGGCAGGCTGGTCAGGTAGGTCAGAGAGCTCCGTAGGGTAGTGCAATGAATACACCCAACCACTAAAAATCACCCCCTTTTATACGTTTTTCTACAACAATGGCGGTCTATCCGCCATTTTCGCCGCCATTATCCACCATTATCCACCATTTTTCCCACTAGCACGGTCAAGTCTTTCCACCATTAGCCGCCATTAGCCGCCATCTTGCCCCATTTTACCATAGGCAGTCACGTCTTTCCGCCATTAGCCGCCATTAGCCACCATTAGCCGCCATTTTCACACAGCCATTAGCCGCCATTAGCCGCCATTATCCACCATTTTATTAACCGCCATTTTCCAACATGGCGGATTAGCCGCCATTAACCGCCATTTTCCAACATGGCGGATTAGCCGCCATTAGCCGCCATTGTGGGGAAAAACCCCAGTACATCAACACACACAGACAAGTCTAGACATGTACAAAGGTCACGCCTCATTCAACCCAACCGGAAGTGACGTTATAGTTACATCCGGGACCTTTGACCTGGATCACGTGATATGCAAATTTCTGAGGTCAAAGGTCAATGAGGCTCGATTTGCTTGAACACTAGTACTCACAATCTCAGTAAACTCAGATATAATATCACGGAATATTATATCTGAATTCAGCCCCAAATAAATCCCATGCGAATCTAAAACTACTATTGTTAGCCCACAGTAATTACACACGATAGCGCGTGGACTAATATATAAACATTATCGAGAAAAAGTATCCAAATATGGCATCATTTCCAGACAGTGTCCGTGAAGATCAAAGTGTTTACTCCCGCCGAAAAGTCTGGATTTGTTAGGGGGTAGACAATATCAAAAGATTGTGCCGCTCGAAGATGTTGATCACCGTGAAGTAAACGTCAGAAATGGTCGTGATTGGCTTATTATGGGATCTCGCAGAATATCGGCGAACATTTCGCACGAAGTTTTCATAGCGGTACGTCAAGATGGTATTTCTCCGATTTACCATATTGGTTTACCTAGATTGACCAACACACACATAGCAAAACAAATCAAATACAATATATGATACAACCGATTTGAGAAATATGAGCTTTTCTTTTTCTTGTATGAAAATAAATAGTCCGAGGATGAAGCGTATTCTTATTGTTCTTTTCATAATAAATAACAGAGATACAGAGTATTAATAAAAATTCATTTATCTCCCAAAAGAAGGTGGAAAGTGGACCAATATTGGTCAAATATTCTTTGTTCTCCATTTTTGTATCTGATGAATCTATCAGTATTGTAAGTATATTTTATTTGTTTAAATATGTTTCTGTAACATTATGGATGCGGAAGGTTTTCAGTGAATGACGGCTGACTACACAGTCAATTTTTTTTTAACACTTATCGAACGCGTAAAAGCGTTCATCTCTGTCTAGATTTAGTGGTTTTGGAATGAATTGGAATAATGTTGTGGAATTCATCAACTGGTTCATTTTGAACAATAATGAAAAGAAAAAGGTACCAAAAAATTTCACAACGCTAAGTATCTCAACAATCGGGGTTGGACGGCACTGACAACTAACGTTCATATTGACGTCCAAATCAGAACACCATATCGTGTTAAAAACTAATCGCTTATGTTCATATCCGAACAGTGCAGAACATATATGAACACGCGTGTTCAAAACTGATCACCATGTTTGAATACCAATGTTCACAAATGAACACATATTCTGTAACTCTTTGGAACACTAGCGTCCACATTTTGTAGAAGTGTTCAATTATGCGTAAAAGTGTTCAAAGGTACACACTTCAGAAGGAACACTAATGTTTCAGAGTTCCAATATTCAACAGAGGGCGATATTATGGACAACCTATTTCGTTGTATTTTGTTGAGGACGACCTAGTTGATGAGCTTGATAACACTTCAGTGGCATATTTTAAATAAATCTCTTTTCATTCTAGTTTTCGTACTTGAACACTTTCACATGCTTGAAAGCCAGTCTGCATTTCAATGTTCAGGATATGCACACGTGTGACAGTGTACCTAGGCCCTGATCGGACGCTTGTATTTTTCGTACCCTCAAACTTCATCGGGTGGAAACAGTAAACCTCACATTGATTGTACTGATGCCATGAGTTGATACACTCATTACCATTTATCAGCCTGTAACCATCTGGTTAATCTATACGCGGTAAGACTGACCCTGGGATCGTGTGTATCCATTTTCAGCCTACTTTCGGCAACTACAAGAGGGAATTTCCAGAAATCAATACCATGTGACTTCGTCAGCCAATCAGTTAAAATCTACCGACGTAACCCCAACATAACCTGCCATTTTCGAGTCATGTGATGTCCTACTTGTTCAAAATTACAGATCTACCACACCTCTTGGATGATACGAAAGTTATTCATATATATTTTGTAAGCCCAGGCAATATCTGTTTCCCAAGTGGTATGAAAACCTGTAATTTATCAGATTTCTCGAGTCTGTTCTCCGCCGGATGAAGGCCGAACATAATACGGTAAAGTACCAGATATCGCTCGAGTGCAGGAAATAAGTGGTATAGCTTCCTGATGAACTTTGCAAAATTCGGGGGAAGTTCGTCATGTAAGGATCTTAAAACCAGGAACACCGATTACAATACAGCTTGTCAAGTAGCTTTTTCAGGTTTAACAAGGTTCCCTACACGTAGTCATCTATTGTGTTTTCCTTACATGACGAATACATGCGGAAACGCTAAACTATGAACCGGTACTCGAAATATGAAATGATCAAGTTGGTTCACATGCGGACATATGAAAACCTAAGCGTTCCCTATTTCTGTCTATGTGGGTTGATAATTAATCTTAACTTAAACGTTGAAATTTATATCGCATTGTGTTCCAAATTTAACATTTTGGCTTCGAGGGTCTCCTTTCGCACAAAATTCCAGAGGAGGAGGCGCGTCGAGATGTGCTCGTGACAGAAGGGCGGCATTCGCGTCGCCTCACATTGAAGCGATATGCAAGAGGTGGGGAAAATTGAAGACGTCTGGCGACTAAATACCAACTATATGGCTCCACAAGAAAGCATCCCTCGGCACCTAACATTCAGATCCGAGAATACGGTGGATTCTCGGATATAGCCTTAGTATCTCAGCCGCGCTTTTATTGCAGCTGTTCATGTGGAGACTATGAAGAATCCACACGGCCCCTAGCATCGGCTTAAGCGGAATTAGATACGCTTGCTCGGGAGCTGTGATGACATAGCATGAATGAAAAGTCGCACTGCAGATTGCGAGCAGGTTATTTAATTAAGGAATGTCATGGGTGGTCAATGACTGTTGGAGTACCAGGTCATCCCTAATGCGTTGTAATCCACCTGTACTTGTAATGTTGTCGGCACCCACTATGATCAATTGTCCATCAATTTGACACTGCATTTTGGGTTCTTATGCTTATTTGGGTTAAGCCTGAATGACATTCTCATTGACTGAAATTACATACAAAATAAATGTAAATATGAAATTATTATTTTTCAGTTCTCGTCTTTCAATATCTTCCTCGTCTCGGGGTTGAAAAATGGGCGAATTGTCATGACCATACTCTAAACCATTGGGAAGAACAAGGGGTGGGAGATTTGGAATAATGAGATTTTCGGGTATAAATCTCCATTAACATTACCTGATATTGGGTATTTGAGACTTTCTCAGGCCTGGGAAGGGGCCAAACTTCTCACAATAGCCTGTATATTGAGGCCGAGCTGTATGAGTAAAATATATATATATATCGGGCATTTTTAGAAAAGGCAAACGAAGAAGAAAAACTTCGAAAGCGCAACTATAAAGCACACCCTAATGAGCACCATTTTTGATTTACTCATGCTTCTCTGCTGGGAAGGGTATGCAAATAGACTCAAAATGATCCTAATATGATAGGCTATCATGTTACAGAGCTGCCCTCAACTCAGGCCTGGTGGGTTTGAGTTTTTGGGGTTTTTTTCAGGCATGGAATTCCAAATGATTTTCGCTTCGCGCGTCGCCCTTCACACAAACTAGCGAAGGGCGACGCACACCGCGAGTGTCGCGCTTCGAGATGTGCTAATGACAGAAGGACGATATTCCTGTCGCCTCACATCACAATTTGCAGTGCGCAAGCTCATATCTGCTGTCTTTCCACGTGTGAAAGACGTTTTTTGCTTATGTAAAACGCGCGTGTCTCACCCTTTCACAATGTTATTCTAATGACAGAAAGGCGAAGTATGTGTACGTCGCGCTTCGCCCTCTGAAATTGTTCAAGTTGCGACGCACAAGCATAAATCATTACTTGTGTTCATTGTAATTTTTATCCGGAAGGTCGGCTGGGCATTCGGAACTTCCGAGCGGAAATCTACGAAGGGGACCGATTCTACGCTCGGGGGACGACAACATGAATTTCCTATGAATCTCCAGACGTGACGCGCCGGAACGGTTTAATACGCATGGTTCCGAAGCCCAATCACTCTCGCGGAAGCCTTAATCCCCGATCAGCAAATATTTCCCTGCGAGTCTATGAATTACGTGAGATATTCTAAAAACTGTTTATTCTTTTCATTCGAAGCACGTTTCAATAGAAAACCATCCGTTTAAATGGTACACACGCCACGTATTGGCAAGATATAATTCCCGTGACGTCACCACGCTCTAGTCCAATATGGCGTCAATGACCTTCGAGGGACATCTCAAACCGGAGATCCCCGAGAAGTTGCGAATGGTGGGCTGGGATATGTGTTCAGATATTATCATGGCAAGCCTCCGGACATTATGAAGTGCTTGTATTGTCCCTGTCATGGATTTAGTGATTAATAAAGTACTAGCAACGGCGTAAACCCAGTCCTTCAGACGGGGAATGACAACAAATGTGGGACTGCGCACTGCAGATTGCCAGCAGCGATGTACGAAGAACACACGCGTGTGAAATAACACAGCGAAAGGGGAAACCGCGTCGATCTTAAAAAATGCTTAGAGGGGCAACGCGCGCGATGCTAATGTGGGGCAATTAAAGGCGACGCGCCTCGTCCATTGAAATTTTAAATTATGAGAAACCCACAATACGGCAAAATGACCCATTTGGAACACCAAGCATTTCACTGGCCCTGGGTGTATTCGCGCGCGCACGGGGGTGTGCTTCTGCAAGAAGTCAAACGTGTCAACGACATTTATATTCACCTCTCAGTCGGAGACACCTCTCCATCCAGAGACGTCTTGAGTGTTAAACGGAAAATTGTATTCTCGGCTTTTCCATTGTTCACCTTGATATCTTAGGTAAATTCTAATTACACTCATTTTACCCTATCTTAGCCGGGATCTCAGGTGACTAAAGCTTTCCACACTAAAGAAATCCAAAAGTTCATCACGTGTTATTGTAAAAAGGTAGATTTCCCTAATTCACGTATTTTCTAAACAAAAGTTGTCCTTTCATTGGGAGCCTTGCACATTACTATATAGCCAAACAAAGGCCTTGTTTTTATTTCAGGTTCAGCAGTTTCATAACTCGCGCACCAAGGTAACCAATCGCCGTCTAGTACTGACACTTCCTATTCATCTAGTGCCTCTATTGGTCAAGTCTCCCACCGGAAAATGACGAACTGATGCAGAACAAGTAGAAATTTGAATTTGCTCATGAACATCTGCTCAAGGAGTTATGAAATAGGTTGGGACGTATTGAATGAGGGAGTGGTGGGATATTTCTTGCTCTGAATTATTTAGCCAAACAATCCAATTTAACATTTCTGGATAGCAATATACCGGAAGGAGCTGTATATGGTGCAGCAAGCGTCAGATCCGACATTCAATATTCAGCCGCCGTCCATAAAGGAATTTCCGCCTCAATAATCGACAGACCTACTTCGTGTGACAGTTAGGTCCAATTCAAAATGTGTTTGCAATAAAAATAAAAAAAATAAAAAAGACAAGATGGTTTCCTAGAATAGAGAAGCGGCCAACAGTTCTCAAGGATGTCAGCAAGACACAATGATGTTCTATACATAAAATCCTAATCACTGACCATTATTTTTTTGTATGTATCCCAGTCACGCTTTGATTGTGATTGTTTATTTGATCACCATGAAGATGTCAAACATATGATATTCAAACAGGCCCTAGCTCCGTGTTAAGGATGTCCGCTGGTGGTAAATCAAAGTAATTAACTTTTTGAATAATGTGTGTTGCTGCATTCATAGATGTGTAATATGAGAAAAAAAAAACAAAGAAAAAATTATAGGTTAGTGCGCATTTTTTTTAGCTTTGGGTAACGTTAAGTGGACTGACCCATGCTCAATTTGATAACCCAGAAAACACAGGGAATAGCCCTAGTTTTGAAGCATAATCATGAAAAATTCATATAAATAGTATTTAACTTTTACTTATATTCTAACTGTTTGCAGATAATCACAATGGCTATCAAAATTTATCAAATTGTATGCATGTTGCTGTGCAAAATTCTCCGCTAGAAGGCTTTTAAAGGAAACCCCTATCTCCTAACCTAGGAAAGGGAGATAATGCAATCGGAAAAAACAGGCAAAATGACTGCCAAAGTCAAAAACCACCAGATGACATCCTTAAGTGAAATAAGACTACACATATATCTGCTATATGTAGTGGCATTTGCTAGAGCTTGTGAAAAATGTGACGTTTGCAATAAATGCTACAAAAAGTTATCGCGTAAACATGTCAAACAAGGCTATCTCGCCAAACGTCTCTATTCCGAGTTTCTCAATAAAGCATGATGTAACGTGCAACTGTTCAACTCGGGGTTAGGAACCGCTTGAACGCCATGCATTTTACATGGCGTCCATAGTGTTCAACTGAGCAGACACAATCAAAGCGTGACCGAAATAAATTATACTCCAGGAAATGATTAGGAAATTCTCTGGGATTAAAGAATACTTGGAAGTGATAATGAAGTTATGAACAAAACATCATGCTAATGTCCTCATTTTGAAAATAATACTTGACGGTAGATCTCTCGAATTCGTGGGAAAAGTAAGTAACTATGACAATTACTCTCATATGTGACTGCTTTGGAAGTACAATTTTAGTCCACCGCTCAAAAAAACAACAACAGAAAATGCAACTGAAGAGAGTGTCTGATGTTACGTCGTGATATTAAGGTAGCTCCCTGGTTACAAGAATGGGTGTTCTGCGCAGCTTTTTGTGCATCACAATTACCTCCCTTGTAATCGTACTCTGGCGTACTCTTGTGAGTGAATGGGTAGAATGAGACAAGCTCGCCACCAGGTGTCGCTTTCCGCTGGAAAATGGCCGCTTCAACGAACCCTTGTGACCACGTTCACTGAAAGTGAGTCCCACAAAACATTCAGGTGAGCCCCTCGCCAATATTCCGAGAAAAAACTGATTGCAAATCGATGAAATTGTGGAGAGCATCTCGATTTAATTGTTTTAATCTTGCGCCTTAATTCCTTAAAGTATCCTCTCAAAATCACCAACAAACAAATCCAGATATCGATTCAATTTTTAGTATATCTTCCCTTCAACTTGTCGTTACAACTGGGGTACTTGTGTCTGGTTGGGAATGTCCCCGTGGATTCAATCGCCTCAACATCGAAACACATTGTATGCGAAATCTCGGATTGAGAAATCCATAAATTACAGGGTTGATAGCATTTGAGATAAAGTAACTTCTCACGAATAAATTGAAAGCGACGAAAGAAGAGCCCGAGAGAACCTCTTCGAATCCCTCATTACTAGCCCCGACAGCATTCAACGTAAGAGTGGGCAAGAAGGATACAACGAACGCAATGGTTATAGCGACACACACAACGGTTGCCCTATGTATCTTCGGCCTGACTGTGTCGTTTCTGTCCCCCTCCCTGCCGACGCTGTCTGGTCTGTCCACATTTGTTATTCTACCGACTGTTCGAAGTTTTAGTCCAATACAAATGTACAGTATCAACACACAAAGTGTGACTATCACGTCAACGGCAAAAAGAACTCCAAGATATAATTTTGCATAGAGGGAATACAAAGTAGTTCTGTCAACTGTACAGGCGTTCCCTACAACGCCTGGGTCCGTTCCATAGAAATATGCGGCAGGACTAGCTAGAATAATCCCAGTTATGGCGGATCCAATTATAAAATAACAAGGTTTTCTCGTCGGCGGTGGTTCGTGCGGTTTACAAATTTTGAAATATCTGTCCACCGCAATTGACAGTAACGTTGTCAGAGACGCGATGACAGTGGAATACGTTAAAAAACGGGCTATTTTGCAAACCACTGACTGATCAAAGACGTACGCGTATACGATATCATATATGTCAAATGGTATTCCAAACAGACATGTACACAAATCCAGAATAGCCAGCCATAAAATGAAACTATTTGCTGTGGTCTTTTTCATTTTTCTGCTATATACGTAACACACCAACGAATTCCCTAGAGTTCCAACGACAGTGACCAGGATGAGATAACCAATTACGGGAGCTAACTCCAAAACCGAGTGATGATTTGCCTCTTTTATTGGGTTGTCTGTGTGGTTGAGTGTCGAATCCTCTGTGAACAATTGCCTCGTTTTATTCAAGGTTATCACGGATGCACTCGAAGAAGTCATCTTTAGTAGTTGTGAATCAACAGTTGGGTAACTCAGAATTATGATTCCCTGGAGCCGCCTTCCGCACAATCTAAAATATAAATAATACAAGTGAGAAATGACTACATTGTAGTCAAAACCTGCGGCAGTGGCAATAATACAGTGAAAGACATATCAGCGGAGGTAGTGGTAATTGTAGAAAAAAGCGCCATCTGCCAGTGTGTATATGCCAAGGGAAGTAATTTTCAACTTGTAACCCACAATTGTAGGCATTGCGTAATAGTTCTGATACCATATATATATATTCACTTTCCCCATTCAAAATCCGACGATTTTGACTCGGCCGTGCCGTCTATACTGAATTGGCAGACGAACTCACCATGATCGCTTTGGCAATGTTTTGGCACAAATATCGTGTATGCCAAGTTTCAAAACATTCGGTTCAGTCGTTACTTTTTGCAAATCAAAAAGGCTTTCAAATATTTGGAAATCCAAACAAATTTCGAGGATTTAGTCATAGCGCGAAAATATGCGCTCTTCAGTCTCGTTTAATTTGCCGATCAAAATGGAAAATTTATATTTCCTTCAAAGTTATTTTTCAATAAATTTAGTATCAGGTCTATCACTTCGATCTGTGAAACTACGGAATGGGATTTAAGGCTTTATCGAACTGTCCAAGAGGCATAATGACACTTTTTCACTATTCAAATTGAGGCCTGTTACAGTCTTGATATTCGATTAAAATAATTAATTAGGTTTCTGCATTTACGTTCGTTATCATCTGCGAACTAAATTCCTTGCCACTCTTTTCCACGCAGCAAGTCAATACCAAGACATGGTTTGCTTCTTCTATATAAATGATTAACTATTTCATTCTTAGGAAATATCATCTCATCTGACATGTTCGAAGGTTGCTAATTTTATTAATTTCTTTTCTTTAAAATCAAATTCTGCAAACAAGAAATATTTCTAGTCAGCATCTATGGATATCTTCCTATACTCAATTTGCGAAAATGTTTGTCATTCCGAAGGTGATTCAAGTGCGAAGTTTCGGGGCTAGTTTACTAAACAAGGTCTGTGTGTAAGAGAATGATGTCGAATTCTCGTTATTATCTTTTGATACATCAAATTGTTGCATTCGCGAAAATGACTGCCAAGTTAAAGTCAATGCGAAAGGTATCTAAGTATCAAAATCAAACTCGAAAACCCCTGCAGGAAAGCAAATGCCCTAGCTTTTGACCACGAGGTCAACATCGTTTTTATGGCCAGTATCTGCTATATATGACGTAAACTGATTGACAAAGTAACGTAAATTTTGTATAGAACCAGTCAATTCTAGCAGAAATGGGCCCCGACTTGAGAGAATGATGTCAAATGTAATATGTTTCTGCGCATTGTCTGCTGATACACATAAGTATTGAATTTACGGAAGTGATTAATGCTATTCTAAAGGGATTCTGGGTGCGGAAAAGAGGACGGGAACATCAATACCAGCGAATCAAGGCCCTGGCTTGCGAGAATGAGGATAGAGAGGCTGTGTTCTGAAAGAGAATCATTCAAAATAGCTATTTGCCAAATGTCATGCAACCGAAAGTGCACAATATAACTGCACGACTGTGAGGTATTGTTCGCGCTCAGGGGTGTCCAACTCATTAAATACTAGATAGTCATTTCTGTCTCTTCGAAGTGGGCTACCATTTGAACTTGTCCGGTAATGAGTGAGTCCATCTGAATCCTTTCGTCGGCAAAATAAGCATTCAAGTTTCAAGATTTTATTGTAAAAACACCAGTCAAAGGCAGAGTACAAAATTTTAAGAGGAATACAACTAGAGAAACAATGGAACAGTGACATGAATATTAATATTTATATATATGTTATGTCTGAGAGATATGTTATATCTGAGTGTTACCGTTGATATTAGAACCTTGATTTTTGGCATTAAAGTGCATCAGGGAACTGTTACCAGCATGTTTCGAGCTGACCTACATTTGATGAAAATTTCTGGTGATTTTTGATTAAAATCACTGGTGAATCTAACTTGAGCCGTGCCCATCTTAATATAGGCAGGATTTCAACTGGGGGTCCAAGAGTTCAGCGTGCGTCGGAGTCCTAATGCCTAACCTACTTCTTATGTCATGTGACGTTATTCACACTGGGCATGAAGGTGCATTAAGGGACTGTTGCCAGCATGTTTCGAGTGGACCTACTTTTGATGAAAATTTCTGGTGATTTTTTATTAAAATCACTGGTGATTCTAACTTGGGCCGTGCCCATCTTAATATTGGCAGGATTTCAACTGGGGGTCCAAGAGTTCAGTGCGTGTCGGAGTCCTAATGCCTACCCTACTTCGTAGGTCCTTTGACGTTATTCACCCTATTCTCATAATAATTAACGAAGCAATAATTCATTCCACCGAATATAGTTGCAAATGAATTCAAACGCGCTTGAAGACAGTGTTGTCATGTGAGATCGGAGGTTGAAAAGAAAAGTGTGGCAGAGATCACACTTTCTTAGCGCATGCGCATTTCAAAAAGTCACAAGAACAAGAAGAACAACAACGCGAGCCTGTCAATTTCCTTGATAAAATCGGTGTATAAACCACGAGCCAACGGTGCCAACAAAAAACCCAACGTCGGCGCAATGCTGTCGTGTTATCTGGGTAAAGGCTTCAAATAGGCCGACACGTATACATCTTAAATAAAAATGTAGCCTAATCATGCTAATGAAATCAAAAGTTATTAGGAGCCAATAAATTCAACATAAATAAGAATAAACTCGACACCCGCCTTCTCCACACATATTTTCAGCAGAATAACGGGCCTGTGGCAAGCCGTTTTACTTTTTATTCAGTATTTGGTGATATCTTCAAATAGTTGCTGATATCATGAAAAGATTTACTGATATCATCAAATATTTGCTGATATCATCAAATGATATGCTGATATCATCAAATCATTTGGTGATATCTCTAGACCATTTGCAGATATCAGCAAATCGGCTGATTTGCTGATATCATCAAATATTTTAATTGTATTATTATTACATTAGCGAAAAAATGCTGCAATTCACATCGATTTTCAGATTTATCATCTCGAGAAGTTACACTAGAAGGACAATATTCGCACCATTATTTAGGATATATTGTGCAGTAATTTGAAGAATATGAAACGTTTCAATCCTACCTCGCCTGGGTGGGGTGGGAGCGGGGGGAGGGGGAGTGGGGTGGGGGGTGCCACAATGCCCCCCCTACCAAATCTTCTGCGGTATATCCGGAACGACATGAAATGGAGAGCTGAATCTCCGTGACTTTATAGTTTGTCATATTGGGGTCATTTTGAGCCTAGTTGCATAGTCCTCGAGCAGAGAATCATGGGTAAATTCAAGATGGCGGCCACGTGGGGTACCAAAAAATTAATGTTTTTGTCATATTTCTTCAAAATTTCTGCTTTTCCGCGATGAAAAGTGTGCAAAACTATTTTATTTCACATCACATTAATATTTACTAATTTATCATGCAGTTTTTGCGGAGAAATTGCATAAATAAAAAATTCGGAAAATTTGACTGAAAAATCGACAAAAAATGCCGTTTTTAAAAATGACGCTACTGTGACGTCATCAAAGCGGCCATCTTGAATTTTTTTACATTTTCTGGTAGAGCTTGGCCCAAGGGTATAGTGTGGTAAGTTTCAGCTACCTATCCCAAGGGGTAAAACAATAATTACGGGGGCCTTTTCAGCCCCCAGGCCAGGACAAGTCCCAAAAAGTACAGGCCAGATAAGGTTAAATAAAAGTATAAATGATTTGCCAAACAACTATGATCGATGTGGAAAATTCAACAACATTTTCATGGATAATTGAATTGAATTGAATTCAAAATGACCGAATCATCGAACCGCCTCGTTTGTACGTTTATCCACATAAACTATAAACAAGTTTTACCTTATAGTATAGGCTCTGGGGGGTTTCTGTGTACATATCTCTTTTACAGCAAAACTTGGTATTTTCCTGTTCTGTATGTTGAGACCCTTGGAAAAAGTTTGGGCAACACTCCCAGATCAAGTACGTTTTTTCTGTACAGCCTAATACATGATTACGCCTTGACGCCAATCAGCCAAAATAGCAAATTTCAGTTTTCATGGAATAATTCAAGAGTAGGCAGCATTAGATTCAAATGTAACATTTATTTATCATGTTTAGACATAACTAACACATTTTTAGCATGGTTCAATACCATAATCCTTCATTTTCAGAACAAAAATACGCTATTTGGCGAAATTTTGCCCAAAAATCACTTTCAATTTGAAAGTCGCTCAAAATTCGATCACCCCTCATACACCCAATATTGTAGATAAAGCAACAAAAATTGGTCAGAAGTTTCCTTATTAAGTCTTTTGATAACTCCGTGCATCATAGTTATGATTCAGCGTATTGTATGGTGACAAATGTCAACAAAAGTTACCCCTACCCCCAAAAAGCGGCATTAACCAAATTTGGTTAAATTGGTCTAACTTTAAAAGTAAGTCCGATATGAAGTTGGTTTTGGTGTCTATGCATGGGTTTTTGATACCAAGCATCAACCCCTTTTGAGTTAACCTAATTTGCATAAATTCAAAATGGCCGCCAAAAGCTCCAGGTTAAGTCATCAGTCAAGAAGGACAAAGACAAAGTAAGTGTTACAGTAAGTCCAATAGAGTTTTTTTGATGGATCTGTGGTGTTACAATCATGAAATATCACTGCTTAATCAATGTGCGTAGGCCTATAGCTATTCAAATTGATTAATTTGCATAAATCGAAGATGGCAGCCATGTACAGACAAAATTGACAGTGGTTAATTACATGCCCAGGCATGATTAATCGCGATTTTTAACGCAGACGCAAACAAAACTGTTTGACTACAATCCATCCAGTGATAATCGCTCTCAGAACTACTTAAGAAGGTGCTGCCATCTACCTTAAGGAATCTACAACATCTTTAAGCCATGTGCATTTCAGGAAGAAGACATTTTGTTTTGAACCTGTTCTTTGTTCGCTTGAGGAGCTACCCATTCGTTCCATGGAAACTGTGCCTTGTCCGATGAAAGGGTATAGAGTATGACAAACAACCCAAATAGGATTTCAGCAGCAATGTTCATACCATGATAATTTGTTTCCTGATCCTTCTAATTGGTCAACATGCATATCCAATAGGCCTATGTTTGTCACGAAGGCTATACTCCAGAAGTATTTTTTATTGATAGATACTTGGTATATACCGGATTAATATAACTTTAACATCTCCATGATTGGTCTTTGTCAACTTCCGGCACTCTAACAGCGTTATATAAGACAATTTGAGTGAAATAAACCTTTAAAAATAAGACCTATGACTAGTGAGTGGTGCCATCTTTTTTGAGTTGTTGAACTGAATTTCCACTATTTTCGATGCATAGTATGTTGAAAATTCCTTGAATACGGATAGGTATATCACTGTGGCTTATCAGTCTTTCACATTTCATATTTTCAGTATACAGTCGGTCCTTGCCAGTGGTTAGTTAGAATTAGAGCATCAGAACGTCAGGGATTTGTTGGTAACGATTGAATCTGTAACACTCTCTGGACCGCCCGAAGGCAGTTCGTTTGATGCGACTCGTTTGATGCGACTGCGACTCGGAAGAGTCTCGCTAAATGCCAATACCCTTTGCGTTCTGAGCAGGAAGAAGATAGAATTACTCGTTCCCAGGCTGTCCGCCATCCACCGAATAGAGAGACGACCACGACAGCCTTACGACAAGTGAAGTGTATTATCTGCGACAGTAAATCGCACAAACAATGCGAATCTTGAAGGTAACACGTTCGGGTGAAGACATCATCTTGAAACAAGTTTGTCACAACTAGAAAGGCTGAAGCACGGCCTGATTCACTGATGCGATATTTTGTGTACTGTTGTTTGTGGGATTTACTGTCACAGATAATACACTTCACTTGTCGTAAGGCTGTTGTGGTCGTCTCTGTAATCGGTGGATGGAGGACAGCCTGGGAACGAGGACTTCTATCTTCTTCCTGCTCAGGATGCGAAGGGTCTTGGCATTTAGCGAGACTCTTCCTTTTTCAGGCATGGTGTACTTTCTATAACATTCATTGGTCACATGATAAACAAACTCATCTCCTTTAACCAGCTTAAGTCGCTTGGAAACTTGATCATTGTGGACGTCACTTGCTTCTCGTATCCTTTTGCAACCATTAGTTGTGCTCACGGGTTTATTCCCTGTGCTTTTCTGGCAGATGCTGATTTAGTCACATCACGCGAACTTCGGGCCGTCCTGAGAGTGTTACAGACTCCATCGTTAACAAATCCTTGACGTTGATGCAATCCGAAACTGTTGATGCTCTAAGTCCAACTAACCACTGGCAAGGGCCGACTGTATACTGAAAATATGAAATGTAAAAGACTAATAAGCCACAGTCATATATTTATCCGTATTTAAGCAATTTTCAACACACTGTGCATCGAAATAGTGGAAATATATTTCAACAACTCCAAAAAAGAGGGCACCACTTACTAGTCATAGGTCTTGCTTTTACTGGCTTATTTTGCTCAAATTATGACATATATAACGCTGTTAGAGTGCCAGAAGATGACAAAGACCAATCATGGAGATGTTTATACCAAGTATCTATCAATAAAATATACTTCTGGAGTTTGGCCCTCGTGACAAACATAGGCCTATTGGATATGCATGTTGACCAATTAGAAGGATCAGGAAACAAATTATCATGATACGAACATTGCTGCTGAAATCCTATTTGGGTTGTTCCTCATAATAATCTATACCCTTTCATCGGACAAGGCACAGACGCAGTTTCCATAGAACGAATAGGTAGCTCCTCAAGCGAATAAAGAACAGGTCCAAACAAAATGTCTGCTTCCTGAAATGCACATGGCTTCAAAATGTTCTAGTTTCCTTAAGGTAGATGGCAGCACCTTCTTAAGTAGTTCTGAGAGAGATAATCACTGGATGGATTGTACTCAAACAGTTTTGTTTCCGTTTGCGTTAAAAATCGCGATTAATCATGCCTGGGCATTTAATAATTAACCATTGTCAATTTTGTCTGTACATGGCTGCCATCTTGGATTTATGCAAATCAATCAATTTGAATAGGTATAGCCTACGTACAATGATTAAGCAGTGATATTTCATAATTGTAACACCACAGATCCATACAAAAAACTCTATTGGACTTACTATAACACTTACTTTGTCTTTGTCCTATTTGACTGATGTCTTAACCTGGAGCTTTTGGCGGCCATTTTGAATTTATTTATTTATTTTTGAGATCAACTCAAAAGGGGTTGATTATGGTTCCGATGAATAGCTTGGTATCAAAAACCCATACAGAGGTACCAAAACCAACTTCATATCAGACTTACTTTTAAAGCTAGACCAATTTAACCAAATTTGGTTAATGTCGCTGTTTGGGGGTAGGGGTAACTTTTGTTGACATTTGACCCCACTGTCACTATACAATACCCTGAATCATAAATATGATGCATGCAGTTATCAAAAGCCTTAATAAGGAAACTTCTTGGCAATTTTGGTTGCTTTATCTACAAAATTGGGTGTCTGAGGGGTGATCGAATTTTGAGCGACTTTCAAACTGAAAGTGATTTTGGGCAAAATTTCGCTAAATAGCGTATTTTTTTGCTGAAAAGAAGGTTTATGGTATTGAACCATGCTAAAAATGTGTTAATTATGTCTAAACATGATAAATAAACGTTACATTTGAATCTAATTCTGTCTACCAGTGAATTATTATATGAAGACTCAATTTCAGCATTTTGGCCAATGTCATAACCATGTATTGGGCTGTGCAGAAAAAACGTACTTGATCTGGGAGTGTTACCCAAACTTTTTCCAATGGCCTCAACATATAGAACAGGAAAATTCCAAGTTTTGCTGTAAAAGATGTACACAGAACCCCCTCCCCCCCCCAGAGCCAGGACTATTAAGTCAAGAGAGACGATCACAATGGAAAAAGGTAATTACTCATTTTGAATAGTAATAATGATGTCGTTTAGCAGATTTGCCAAGCTTACTATAAAATTTTAAAAAAAACTTGTATTTAAATTACACTCGGTCGATACAAGTATAATATTTCTATATACTTTTGTAGTAATAAAACGTGATCAAACGTGGGTTTGAACATTGGATTGGGTTTGAGCATATAAAAAACAGTACACGGACTTTACACCTAAACCATAGGGAATCATCCAGGGAAGTGGGTATGGTGGCATCTCTGCAGGATTGCATGTAAAATTAGGATTTGTCCCGAAAATATAAAAAGCGGAACACGGACTCTACACCTAAGCCATGAGGAATCATGGATGTTTTGAGGTCCACTATTGGTCCGATTGGGGCGTCGATGTATCATCGTGCAGCATTCGTGAGGGTCCATCCGACTGGACTAGTGAGTTGTCCGTTTTCAACATTCTGCGCATGCGCAGACAGGGAATTTGGGAAAAGGGCATTGGAAAGGACGTTTTGGGGTCGAGGTTGGCCACTATTGGTCCGAATGCGTCGTGTGAAGTGTCATCTGGTAGCAACGCCAAGCCCAACGCTTCAACGCCCTGGTGAAATAGCTCAGAAGCTCTTATTTCTAGGACATTTTATGGAATTGTCACTAATTCATCGAAATGCAGTGACGCCCGTCAATGCCCGTTGTTACGCCTTAACGTCCTATTTGTACGCCTTAACGCCCGTCACAACGCCCTAATGCCTTATCATAACGCCTTATCTGGGCTCCCTAATGCGCATAGACCAGTCAATCGGCGGGCTGGGGAAGTAACCAATCAGTGCAGCCATAAGGGCATTCACGGCGTACACACCGCGACATGTAAAAGCACGTAACAAAATGTAGCACTATATATGATTCATTATGTTGATCATAATGAACGTTGGTCAGGATGGCCGAAGGCGCCAGTCTTAAGTGCTGGTCCACATATGTGAGACGTGGGTTCGAATCCCACTCATGACACGCACCTTTGCGTTATACTTCGCAATGTTTGGGTTACAAATGGCCCATCCGTGGTCCTAATGGATCGTGTGGGCCGTCAAATTGAAGATCTCGTCGTGTAGACCACGACGAGGTTCGACTAGTCCGAGTTGTCTTCCTTGCCTCCAGATGGCAGCACTATCGATGCCAAAAGGGGAATTCCCACAGCAGCGCCGCCATTTTGTTTGTTGATTTTTTGTGTGTGGAGATATACTGGACACGACACGCTCGACCTTGTGGTCGCACTGATCCCAGACTCGTCATAATAACATCGTACAACACCTATAGGTTATCTTTATTACTATAAGTCTTACTTCTCATGGTTTCATGTATTTTTTTTTGTGCCAATACGGTTTCCATTCTCTCGCTGTAAACTGATGTTCTCCACTTGCCATTTATGCTGGGCATAGTGCTGGTGATATTGTCGGGGACCCCTATAGCGGCCTTGCGGCATCCACTTGCGGCCTTCAAGGGGCCCAAGGATCACGTTCTATTACTAGTCAAGAGCTCCGAGCTGAGAGATCTCCGCCCCACGGGAGCTACCAATGCCCGGTGGTGGTGTGTGTGGTGATGGTAGTAGTGGTGGTGGTGTCTGTACATATAGGGATTAACTCGTGTCCCTCATCAGTCCATATGTATTGGTCGACTAATCAAAATTTCGCTACCACTCGTACTGATGACGTCAACAATGACGTCGCAGATGACATAGAAATCACTCAAGCCGTGGTCTACATCACGAGAGCTTCAAAATGACACCATACACTCCATCTTTGGATGAGATATAAAACCTCAATCTCTCAAATATACCCCTGCGCACCTCAAGAATGATCACTTTACTTACTACACCCCAAATGCGCAAACAGGTCTTTCAGGACATGCTGCCGTTACAGTATCCTGGCCGATACAGATACATGTAGTGTACATGTCGTTTGATGGCTAGCTTCATGGATGTAATCTATAAATATGCTTATAATATATACAAACGTAAACCGGTATGTACAGGTATGTGATTATTTCTATATTGTTATGAACGATTGTATGAACCACGTCTGAAATGGATATGCATGCGTTTTCTTCCCATAATAACCCATCCCGTAATTGTCAGTAATGCAATAGTGACTACTTTCACAGAATGCAAGTAAAGGTCACATTAGGGTTAGTTTGATCACACTAGTCTGCTTAGTCCACTATATCATCACCGCTATTTGATTGGTATACACCGGGACTAGGAGCTGTGTGGACATATTAGTCATTATTATATTTATTAGAGTGTCTCCCTATATAAATTGTAATGAGATAAAACTGCATATTCCCCGGTCAACGAAACTGCATATTCCACCCCCCATGGAATATACACTAAAGGGAGATGATTACAACAGAGGTCGCCCCGTTCTCTCAGTAGCGCTACAAACAGCCGATCACGGAGCAGTTCGTCGAGTTGATTTTAGCTGGAGAACACAGCAGAAATAAATTATCTCCCCCCATCTAATTGTAAGTAGAATCGTACCCAAGCACATTATTGGAGTAACTAACAAGCGGCATCGAACAAACTATACTTGCGTTGCGAGATTTACACGATAGTAGTGAAGCAGCTCCGAATCAGTGGAATCTCGTGCATGAAAAATAATGTTGCTGGCGATTGCCCAATGAAAGCAATCAACTCAGAAGGATTGCGCTCTTCCAAAATAAACATAAAACATTATTTTGCTCGAGAGATAATAGATTAGCACAGAGTTAAGTTGATAAATATAATAATGAAATTATTACCTTGTTGTGAGGGAAATATGCAGGTTCGTTACCCCTCGGCTGTGCATATTGCCCTCGGCTCGGTCAATATGCACATCCTCGGGGCAACAAAACTGCATATTCCCCTCAAAACAAGGCAATATTTTCATAATGTTTCGACATGAACCAACAAAATACAAGCGTGGAAACCAGGAGAATATAAGAAGGATTTAAGGACTTCAGCAGTGTCATTGTTTGTGGAATCAACCTGGATCAGTTTTCTCTCCCAATGTTGCAGATAGACACATTCTGAAAGATATTAATGGATCGTTTTCCGGATTCTCTCTTTCTCTCAATTGCATGGTTTGCCAAGCATAGAAATTTTCACCCGAGGTGGCGAGCTTGTTGGTCGCGGCATCATGTTGAGTTTTCAACCTTCTGAATTACCGAGGAGTGCGCTTTGGTTCAAGGTGTCACTTGCAGCAGTAACACAGTATAATCACTCGTAGATTCGCCTTGATTGTTCCGGACTGGCACACATTACTATCCTCAGGAAACGAGCTGATAGTAAAACTTTTCTAGAAATGTGATCTTGAAGTCCCGACTGTGTAACACTAGAAGCTATATGCTGCCATGTTCGCACCATTGTTACTCCCATTAGCTAATTGAGTAACAAAGAGTTGCATATCGATAACACATTATACGGATTTCGTACAAGTGTATAGTAATTCCCGGTATTAAAGCCATGAAATAGAATTCAGAAATAACTAACAAAGGGAGACACTCGCAACCGCAGAATAATTTAAATCAGAAATTCTATGGAAAATAATATAGGGCTAAGATACAACATTCGAGGAGTATCCGCTGTCCATAAATATATTCCCACCTTAGTAATTACCAGCATCAAATCCGACATTCATTATGTTCATTTGCCAGATTTTATCCATAAAGAACTCTCACTTGCATATTCTAAATTCGTTATTCACACAACATGATTAGAAAAGTCACAGGCATAATCAAATATATATTTTTTGCAGCATTCAACAGTCTTCATAGATGTCGACAATGAAGACATTATGATGCCCCTATCGTCATCTACATATCACATATTATTGTTCTGCATTGCAAGTAACTCTCAAAGCTTCTCAGAGAATCATGAATCTCAATCAGGCTTAGAATGTGACTATTCGCGTGAAGAATATAATGATATCAGTCTAGCGTTGTGGTCGATGATTTATGGTCTCGAGGTCCGCCGAATTTTTATTTTGTACGTGTTTATCCCTACCTGGCCTGGGTGGAGGCACTTTCCGCCACCCCCCCACCTGTTGTTTTTTTGCTCCTATCTCCGGAACGACAAAAAATGAGAGCTGAAACTCCGTGACCTTTTAGATTATCATATTGGGGTCATATTGAGCCTACATGTATGGCCCCCTAAGTAGAGGATCATGGGTAAATTAAAAATGGCGGCCATGATGGGTACCAGAAAAGTGATGTTTTCGTCATATTTCTTCAAATGTTTTGCTTTTCTGTATGGAAAAGTGGGTAAAACATATTTTATTTCATATCAGATTATCATTTATTAATTTATCATGCAGTTTTTGCGAAGAAAAAACAAAAATAAAAAATTCGAAATTTCTGACCGAAAAATCGCCCAAGAATGTTCACGTTGACGTCATCATGGCGGCCATCTTGGATTTTTTTTTACGTTTTCTTGCAGAGCTTGACCCAAGGATACAGTGTGGTAAGTTTCAGCCCTCTAACTTTAGCGATAGCGAAAATATATAGGGGCAGTAGTATATAAAGGTGAAATTGGGTCCCTTTTATGCAAATGAGATGACGTCACGTGACTGACCTTTCCCACCTCCAACACAGAAGAGTTCCAATCTAGGGGGAGGTAACTCCGGGTCACTATAGCTCAGGCAAAGGGCCCCTGGGCATTCTTCCGTGGTGATGTGGTCTGGCGGTGATGCGGTCTGCCTCTGCGGGCAGAAAGTAGTCCCACGGAATGTACACCCTGACTGGGGGTTTTCCCCCGGCCGCAGCGCGCTACATAGAACTTATAGTAATAAACTTAATCTATACGTGTTGGACGAGTATTCACTCACCGTTTTCCTTTACACGCACCTCAATGAAATGCCCGCTCCAAACCTAGACCAAAACACGTACTTGGTCTGTGGGCTGATTTCATTGGCTCTCTATTTTACTATAGTGCTCTTGCATTCTAACATTGATGGGTTATATTTTGGCCCCATCCTACACCACTGATTTCAGATCCAAAATGGCGGATCCAAAATGGCGGCTCCAAAATGGCGGATCCAAAATGGCGGTTCCAAAATTGCGGCTCCAAAATGGCGGATCCAACATGGCGGCTGCAACATGGCGGATCCAACATGGCGGCTCCAACATGGCGGATTAGCCGTCATTGTGGGGAAAACCCCCAGACAAACACAGACAAGTCTAGACATGTCCAAAGGTCACGCCCCATTCACCCACACCCCCATATAGTCCCATACTGGGGGTGCAAAATCGGTGTCATGCCAACGTACGCGATGACCTTTAGCGACGTACATCAAACGCACCGACTGGGCTATGGCCCGTAGCCAGGTGGGTTATTTTGGGTTCGGGGAAACCCTCCTTTCGGAAATATATTTTTCTCATATAAATGCCCTTTTCAAACTGAAGCGAACCACCTATTTGCCCTTTTTCCCATACAGCGAACCCGCTGAGTAAATCCTGGCTACGGCCCTGATTGTTTACATTCTGTGAGCGGTCTCATTTAAAAAAAATGTATAGTTTTGTTAATTAAAAAAATGTATAGTTTTGCTAATTAAAAACAAAATGTTTTGATCCCATAAACGTATAAACTGGGGCGGGGAGGGAAAGATTTTATTTGTATGGTCAAGTGTATATATTCTTGTTTGGTACGTCGTATTTCATAAAAAAACACGGGGAACCCTCTCCACAGAGTAGGCATTTTAGATTAAAAAAAATATCTGAACCCATGGGGACTAATAAACATAATCTATAGGTGTTGTACCATGTTATTATGAGGATGACTCTAGCATTCGTGCGACCCCAGTGTCGAGCGTTTATTGTCCAGTTTGCACAAACAAAGGAAAATTGGCGGTCACACAACGTACGTATGCTGACCGACAGAGCATGACGTCATCGGGCACCGACATGTGGTCTTCCGTGGTATGAATGAATTAGATACATACACCCGCCCTATCTATCTATCAATAGAGTTATCTCCCCCTAGTTCCAGGGCGGGTGTATGTACAATTTTTCCTGAAAAAATACGGAACACGGACTTTATCCTAAATTACGGGAAAATTGCTATATGGGGTATGGGGGGTATAGGACCATCCTGGGAAACCTACTTCTCGACATTTGCGGTATAGGTTGTGGTGTCTCGTTTTCTTAGTCTCGTCAAGACAAACATGATAGGAAGTGTCGCGGAGCGAATCGTTGAAATTTTTGGAAAAGTACCATATAGCCCATATAGTCCCATACTAGGGGTATAGGATGGTTGTAGTAAGTAAAGTGGCCATTTTGGGGCAGTGAAGGAAGGTATTTGATGTAGAGAGGCACCATCCTTGATCCGAATGCGTCGTGTGAGGTGTTATTTTGTAGCTGTTGGGGTGTAGACCCCGATTTGACGGATGTTCACGTCATCTGTGACGCCAGTGGTGACGTCATCAGTACGTGTAGTAGCCAAAGTGGACATTTTGGGGCAGTGAAAGGAAGGTATTTGGTGTAGAGAGGGACCATCCTTGGTCCGAATGCGTCGTATGAGGTGTCATATTGTAGCAACGCCCGCCAACGCCAAGCTTAACGCTTCAACGCCTTGGTGAAATAGCTCAGAAGTTCTGATTTTCTAGATATTCCATGGAATTGGCACTAATTCTCTCATCGTCAACGCTCGTAGGTACGCCTTAACGCTCTAACATAACGCCTTGACGCCATGATATAGACCGGAGAGAGAACAACAACAACAACAACAACAACAAGAAGGATGACACATGAGAGAACAACAATAACAGG
The DNA here is from genome assembly GCA_036873755.1 of Hanleya hanleyi. Lineage (NCBI taxonomy): Eukaryota > Metazoa > Mollusca > Polyplacophora > Lepidopleurida > Hanleyidae > Hanleya > Hanleya hanleyi. Next base: position 27,084 of record JAVTVY010055185.1, read on the forward strand.
AAGTTTTTTTTTCATATAGTTTATTTTCCCCAATGTTACATCATACCCACGCTGGGGGAGCCGCGTTGGGTATATTTACAACTCAAAAAGACTCTTGCCCAATCAGAGGCCACCATTTGCATCTATCATATTCGTTCCTGTCCGTTAGATGTATTCTTGTCCAATCAGAAGTCGCCATTTCAGCAAGTTCCATCTTCGGCCATGTTCGCTCTGAACCGTTTATTCTAATCATCGTCGGATAGGCCTGGATATTCTTCAGGCAGCATGTCCTGAAACAGTTGTTTGCGCATTCTGATCGCATTTTCCAGAGCCTCGGTGGGTGGTAGCCCCATAGCCTCTTCCAAGTGACGCTTGGTCTTCATGATGGACCTGTGCGTGGGGTCGCCTTTCATTTCAAGCGGTAGTAAGGTATACCGTTCATAGATCGCCATGGCTGTTTTCCTGATGCGGGGACGCATTTGGGTGTACGTCTGTTGTAAATTTTCCTCTCCGGCGTCCTCGATCGCTGCAGCGTAAGTATTGATAGCTGCTGTCACAATACGATCCCAGAAGGTAGGTTCTGCCTCACTTTCCACGGACGTATGCTGACTATCTGAGGTCAAGCTCTCCGTATCACTAGATAGACTCTCAGCAATCGCTGTTTCGGTATCAGTCGATACACTCTCAGCAGTCTCTGTATCAGCACCCCCCTCAACGGACTCCTCGGAATCTTCAATCCCATGTATACTTTTCTGGTGTCGCATCATATCGTAATGTCTGGTGAACGTGCGTTCGCGTGTTTTTGGAAATACGCTTGCTTTTATAGACAGTAACGCCCGTCAACGCTCAGCTTAACGCTTCAACGCGCTGGTGAATTAGCTTAGAAGCTCTGATTTCCATGGAATTGACACCAATTCATCGAAATGCAGCGACGCCCGTCAACGCCCGTCGTTACGCCTTAACGCCCGTCTCAACGCCTTAACACACTTTCTTAACGCTTTAACGTCGTTTAATGATGCGTTCAAGCAAATGTTGCTTTTGTGCTATTCTGTGAAGTCATGTGACGCAGTCAGTATGTCGGCACCTCTTCCCACTTCCCTTATATGTGTTGTAATTTTTTCCTGTATATGGCGAGATTCTGCTGGTGGACGTTTCGTCCCCGAGGCCCGCCCCCTGTACAGACCTTTTGGTCTTTGATATATGTTGGCATTTTGTGGGAAGTTGATGCTGGGTCGACATCGGGCCTTACAGGCTAGTCTTTTGTGTTAAATGCCGTCATTTACATCTGACGACGATACAGCTCACCAATCTCCAATGTACGAGTTGTCACAGCGAAACAGCTCACCAATTACCAGTATACGAGTTGTCAGAGCATTTCCATCATAGCTCTCTAGATTTGTATCTAATACCGCTTATGCCGGTGCTAGGGGCCGTGTGGTCATATCATCCAAGTTGCCACATGAACAGGTACAATAAAAGCGTACCTGAGATACAACATATCACGAATCGTTAGATTCTTGGTATGTGCTTTAGAATAGGTTAACCAGAAGACTATTCTGTGAAGTCATGTGACGCAGTCAGTATGTCGGCACCTCTTCCCACTTCCCTTATATGTGTTGTAATTTTTTCCTGTATATGGCGAGATTCTGCTGGTGGACGTTTCGTCCCCGAGGCCCGCCCCCTGTACAGACCTTTTGGTCTTTGATATATGTTGGCATTTTGTGGGAAGTTGATGCTGGGTCGACATCGGGCATTACAGGCTAGTCTTTTGTGTTAAATGCCGTCATTTACATCTGACGACGATACAGCTCACCAATCTCCAATGTACGAGTTGTCACAGCGAAACAGCTCACCAATTACCAGTATACGAGTTGTCAGAGCATTTCCATCAGAGCTCTCTAGATTTGTATCTAATACCGCTTATGCCGGTGCTAGGGGCCGTGTGGTCATATCATCCAAGTTGCCACATGAACAGGTACAATAAAAGCGTGCCTGAGATACAACACATATCACGAATCGTTAGATTCTTGGTATGTGCTTTAGAATAGGTTAACCAGAAGACTATTCTGTGAAGTCATGTGACGCAGTCAGTATGTCGGCACCTCTTCCCACTTCCCTTATATGTGTTGTAATTTTTTCCTGTATATGGCGAGATTCTGCTGGTGGACGTTTCGTCCCCGAGGCCCGCCCCCTGTACAGACCTTTTGGTCTTTGATATATGTTGGCATTTTGTGGGAGGTTGATGCTGGGTCGACATCGGGCCTTACAAGGCTAGTCTTTTGTGTTAAATGCCGTCATTTACATCTGACGACGATACAGCTCACCAATCTCCAATGTACGAGTTGTCACAGCGGAACAGCTCACCAATTACCAGTATACGAGTTGTCAGAGCATTTCCATCATAGCTCTCTAGATTTGTATCTAATACCGCTTATGCCGGTGCTAGGGGCCGTGTGGTCATATCATCCAGTTGCCACATGAACAGATCTACCAATAAAAAGCGCGCCTGAGATTTTCTTTGCCATCACGAATCGTTAGATTCTTGGTATATTAACTTTGGAAATAGGTTAACCAGAAGACTATTCTGTGAAGTCATGTGAATTGCAGTCAGGTATGTCATGGTTTCTTCACTTCTTATATGTGTTGTAATTTTTCCTGTATATGGCGAGATTCTGCTGGTGGACGTTTCGTCCCCGAGGCCCGCCCCCTGTACAGACCTTTTGGTCTTTGATATATGTTGGCATTTTGTGGGAAGTTGATGCTGGGTCGACATCGGGCCTTACAGGCTAGTCTTTTCGTGTTAAATGCCGTCATTTACATCTGACGACGATACAGCTCACCAATCTCCAGTGTACGAGTTGTCACAGCGAAACAGCTCTCGAATTACCAGTATACGAGTTGTCAGAGCATTTCCATCATAGCTCTCTAGATTTGTATCTAATACCGCTTATGCCGGTGCTAGGGGCCGTGTGGTCATATCATCAAGTTGCCACATGAACAGGTACAATAAACGCGTGCCTGAGATACAACGCATATCCACGAATCGTTAGTTCTTGGTATGTCTTTAGAATAGGTTAACCAGAAGACTATTCTGTGAAGTCATGACGCAGTCAGTATGTCGGCACCTCTTCCGCTTCCACTATATGTGTTGTAATTTTTTCCTGTATATGGCGAGATTCTGCTGGTGGACGTTTCGTCCCCGAGGGATTGCCCCTGTACGAACCTTTTGGTCTTTACAGTATATGTTGGCATTTTGGCGGGAAGTTGATGCTGGGTCGACATCGAGCCTTACAGACTAGTTTTTTGTGTTAAATGCAGTCATTTACATCTGACCAGGATACAGCTCACGAATCTCCAATGTACGAGTTGCCACAGCGAAGCAGCCCACCAATTACCAGTATACGAGTTGTCAGAGCATTTCCATCATAGCTCTCTAGATTTGTATCTAATACCGCTTATGCCGGTGCTAGGGGCCGTGTGGTCACATCATCCATGTCGCCACATGAACAGGTGCAATAAAAGCGTACCTGAGATACAACACATATCACGAATCGTTAGATTCT
>JAVTVY010055186.1:0-30059 GCA_036873755.1 Hanleya hanleyi
ATTTGTGGTATAGACAGATTGCCTCTAGACTGGATTTCTAATTAACGCTAGATAATCCACCATTTCGATAATTATTGTGAACGTAAAATAGGGCAAGTAGTTCAAAAATGCGGGGTTTCCAAAGATAACTGAACATTTCATTTCTAATTGTCTTCAATTTATTTTCAGGAAGGTCCAAAACACTTACGGCCATAGTATAGTCGGCCATATAATGTCAGTTTTGTCGGTTTAGAAATGTCCCAGGTAGGTTTCCCCATGTGAGTAGCAAATACTAGGGCATATCCCATTCATTGTACATGCCCATGTCGAAGAATTACAAAAGTGTGAACAAATTCTGAAGATAACAAGCGCTGAATGAGCGCAAAGACCTCCGTCGAGGCAACAGGGTCAGTAGGGGAATAGTACATCACTGAATAACATAGGGCCGGATGCCAATCTCAATTTTGCATTTGTTGACGTGAACTTCACCAATGGTAATTAACGTGAGATTGACGGTTCCCCACTAGCATGTCCAGCTAGGGATGTGGAAGTCACATTCCCCGCAAATAATATTTCTTTGATTTCACGTGCTTGAAATATTGGGGTATGGAATAGAGTATATTGATGGAAAACCTGGAATACTGCTTGAGACATTAGGCCCCTTCCCACCCACACCTCCCCATGAGAGGACACCCCCACCCAAATCAACACGTTAGCGGCAGAAATGAGACCCTGTGTGCCTAGTTTTACCAACTTGCTTGTGATTTTATGCTATATAGGCCCTACACATCAACACTTCATATTTTGTATGTGTACAGTATAGCATCCTCATTGACAGAATCCTCTACAAAACACATCTGATTTTACCGACACTTCGTTCTGATCTGTCTCAGCATCATGTGCGGATTCAATGAGCTCGGAATAATTTTGTATACTGGTGTTACAGGTCACCTTCACCATAATGTATCAATTACCATGGACTTGTACATGTATCACATTCATATTGAATGGTGATGGCTGATGAGAATATTGCCAATATGGAACAAATGGCTGGATTCCAGCGAATAAAAAGTTCATGTTAATCATAAACAACATACAGTTAATAATACTATCAAATAATTATGTATATTCCTTGTCGACATCAATATAATACAGACAATATTATGACTGAATCAGGGTAACAGATATCCAAGGGTATATATGTCTACACTAAACTGAAGGAGATCCATGATGCGTATTATATTATGTTGTAAAACTTCACTTGCTAATCTCGATTATGTTGCTTATTGTGAAAATAAATGAAGCTATGAAAATAAATTTAGTATGATTGCCCACTATCCTCAAATTAGAAATATCTTCAGCAGCTAAAGTTAAGCCAATCATAACAATATATAACACCATGGTACTCAGGAAATGAAGTCTTTGTTTCTAGAAGCTAAATCATTTCTGACACATTGAAGTCCTCACCTGGTCAAGGGAGATAATTTTGTAAAAAAAAAACAAAAAAAAAACAAGTATAGATCCACACTGGCGCAGACCAGAAAGTTTTATGACCTTTGATGATATTTGTGGAGCATGCTGCAGGACTTCAACTTTCATGAATCTGATATTATCCACACAACCCATTCTACATGATATTTTTGCCATAGCACCGATAAACTAGATCCCTTCATTTATGTGGTCTAGATCCAGGAGCTATTGGGGCTGCAGGTTTTGTAAAAGTTAGATCACTCTGCCGGTCATCATTACATGCGTAATGTTTATTTCCTGAGGAATCAGGGGGGGGGGGGTGTTGTGGCCAATCACTGACTCTGATGCTTATGTGCTTCATGACCTACGTGACAGGTTTATGGACTTTACAACATGTTGGCAGAAGATTATTGTATCTTACATCAAGTTTATGGCTGGAACTATGAAATAAATTTAAAGGTAAACATATGCCAAAGCATTGTACATGTATATGTGCTATGACGCTGTAAATTGCAGGATTAGTGGTCTGTGGACTGGGCAGCGGCACATGTCTGCATAAGTTTTTCAGTGCTCTCCATGACTGGAAATATTAAATTAATTCAAAGGTAAACATGCCATATATGACATTGTACATGTATAAGCTTATACATGTGACATGTTGCTGTGAATCACACGTTTTTTGGCTTGTGAATTACATGATACTGTTATGGGCAGTCAGCACATGTTTGCAGAAGTTTACTGATGATTTTCCAGTCCGAAACGGGCAGGAAAATATGAATTTGACCCAAAAATCAACCGGACTATTACACAAAGATACTACAATATAGTACATGTTTGTGTTGAAGTTTCGCACAATTTGGATTTCACGGACTACGTGACAGGTTTATCATGTACGACACATGTTGGCGGAACTTTATTGATTGTTTTCCAGTCCGAAACAGGCAGGAAAATATGAATTCGCAGAAAAAAGCAAACCTGCATTTTACATAACAAAGACATAAATTTGGTACGTGTGCTGCGCGTTGATAAATCGCACAATTTGGATTTGGCAGACATGTTGGCGGAAGTTTTCCAATGCATTCCCAGTCCCAAGCAAGGAAGGAAAGATGAATTTGACCCAAAAATCAACATGACTATTACACAAAAATGCTACAATATTGTACATGTTGTTTGCGTTGAATTTTTGCACAATTTGGATTTCAAGGACTACGTGACAGGTTTATCATCTACGCCACATGTTATCAAAACTTTGCTAATGGTTTTTTAATCTGAAACAGGCAGGGAAAAAATATGAATTTGCAGAAAAAAGCAAACCTGCATTTTACATAATAAATACATGAATTTGGTACATCTGCTGCGCGTTGATAAATCGCACAATTTTGATTTTGCAGACCACGTAAAAGTCTTATGGGCTACGGGACATGCTGGTGGAAGTTTCAATGCATTTCCAGTCTCAATCAAGCATGGAAATATAAATTTGACCCAAAAGTAAACATGAATTTTGAATAAAAACAAAGAAAAATGGCACATGTTGTTTGCGTTGAATTTTCATACAATTTGGGTTTCACAGACTATGAGACAGGTTTGCCATCTACGTTATATATCAGTGGAAGATTACAGATACTTTTTCCGCGCCCAAACATGCAGCAAAATAAAAAATAAACGAAAAATAAAACATGCATTTTACAGTTTTACACAACATTACAAGTATATGGACCACGCCCCCTTTGTTCGGTTATTGATTTAACGACTAATTGGCTATAGTTCGATGGAACGAGACTGACCTGCGTTAGAACATGATATGTCATACAACATGTTCGCATAGATCTGGAGTAATGAAACACTCTTGGAAACAAGAAATGACTCAAAATACAAACCCGGAAATGGAAAACAACAAAATGTCTTGGTTTGCGCGACCTTGGTGACCTTCCCCACCGTAAATTTTATTTCGGGAAATAGAGCCTAATAACGTGTTTGCTGGTGGAAAGGGAATATTTCCTGCCTCCTAGATTTTCCCAAGCTTTCGTTTGATGGGGAAAAGAGGGAGAGAACGGGTGTAGTTTAGCCAAAGGGGGGGAGGGGGAGAGAAAATTGATGGGAAATCTGGCCTGATTTGGCAACGTCGTTTGAGGTTCAGCGAGTTGGGTCCAGCCTCGCTGTGAGTTTCAATTCGAGATTGAGGTGGAACCCGACTACAGAAGCAAGGCCCACTGCAATGCATTGCAATGGGGAACCCCATTATTTCAATTGTGTCCAAAGAAAAAGTGCAAGATTTCGTCGGGAACCATGCCGATCCCTATTGGAAATACTATGAGTCGTGGTTTCCCCATATGACAATTATTTGGCGGGAGATTTCACGTTGCGTTCCTAGACCTCCGTCTGATCGACGGAGGTAAAAATGTAACATCCCACCCTGCATTCGACAGTGATTGAAAAACTCAGAAAGGGGCCTTATAACTCTCAAGAAATTTATAGACGTTTTCCTGGTGAAAGGTGGCATGCTATCTGCACGACCAAAACAAAAGGCCTTTGCAGAGTAACTTGGAATTACTTACATCAATAGAATAGAAACGAAGAATCTGTAATTAATCAGATATGCAGTTATTGTTCCTCATATATCATGTACATGGAATCAGACGTTAGCCAGAATATATGTTTTATTATTTTATTATGTGAATTACATGTTCTTCCTATTTAGTCTCCTTAGATTCAAACATCAGATCCCCAACCAGCATGCCCCAGATTATACATGTACATGCTATGCCAGATAAAAGCAGGTACTCGAGTCATTGTATGGAATTGAATAGAACATGCCCTGGAGTTCTTTCAGCTTGTTCACCAACATTCACTGGATGGGCATCCTCCATATACAGCTACATGAAACTGGAAGACCAGTAACCTGTTGCTCTGCCATAAATTGACCGAGTCTCACATCTGCACTACACATGTACATGTGTATGCTACCAGTGAGTGAGTGAGTGACTAGAATTTAACGTCGCTTTCAACAATATTTCAGCTATATCACGACGAACCAACTAAGCACCACCCAGCCCAGTTGTGTTCCTGCCACTTCAAAGAAGAAATCTTTGAAGCAGCATGGAACCAGACACCCTCCATCCACCCTATAAAACACCGAGGACAGCACACACGACACAGACAGGACGCTTACATGGGGCAAAAAAGACAAGTGATATTACAGTGCTAGACATCACATTATCAAGTTCCTGTTGCTTCTCAGCAAAATGCATTGAATCAAGCTATGCTAGCAGCTGTCTGTCTTGACACACATGCATGTTGTGTTGTACCCAAGGTTATTTTACCTGATCAGAATTTACACATGCAGAGGTGTGCTGCATATAGGGAACATTTACAAACAGCTGGTGTGTTTACACTGAACATTTTCAATTTTCAATCACAGTTTGAATGTGCTTTCATGTAATTAAGGTAATAAATTGCTTATCATTTCATTCTTCCTTGACATGGGCAATAAATATTGTCAAGTTTTGTTGTAGTATTTCAGACTCAAATGGAGAATTGATCTTCTGAGTTTGCCATTTCTCGGACAGCCACTATGGCCGATTGGACTGGTCTTAAGATATAAATAAACATACTAACAGCTTAAATCTTTAGAACATACCGAAAAAAGATGGACCGTTCGATTTCCATATATTTAAGAATGTGACAAACTTTTGAAACGTTATTCGAATAAACCCCTCCACCAAAAACTATATCCAAAATTTTCGCACCAACTATCCAAGAACTACCAAAATGGAGGTCTCATCTGTTATTCTATTTGCCCCAAAATAAGCCTTTTGTTTTAAGGATGATTAGTTTTGACTAATCAAAACTACAGCCAGAATGCTGGTAAAATTTGTGAATTATGGTATGTTTATTGGAAGAATTATAAAATCGCACGTTTTATGGAGTATAATTAAAGGATTCAAGTGGGCTGAATATAGGTTTCTCTAACGATATTACCATATGCCAGATATGGAAAACACATTGAGTAGTATAAGTGTTCTTATGTGACTTCGATGTTATTCTCGATACTTGTTTACAACAGTCAGTGTGGACTGACAAGTTCAAACTATAAATAAACATAACTTGATCGATTCAACGTGTAAATTTCCTAACGACGTTAATGTCTATTTCAGAGATTAATAGAGGAGATCAATTTGGTGGCCAATTTATGTCTAAATAAATAAACAAATTGCTTATGGATAACAACTTCTAGTTTATTCAGGACGACGTTTCCATACAGGTACTAGTATCGTTCTCAAGTCAATGACATCAATATTGATTGAAATTGTAGTTTAAGGGCCGCTTCCCATTCGGATTTCGCGGCCCACCAACTCAATGTTTTATTTGGATTTCGCGGTACATTACTTTGTTTTCTTTTAATATCTTTTCCAGCGCTAAGTATATAAATAAATAAATAAATAAATGAATAAATAAATAAATAAATAATAACAATGAGAGATTAGCAGGAGATATAAATAGAAGTAAATAAGAATCGCTATGTACAAGTTCATAAGTCTCTTTCGGGTTTTTTTGGTTAAGCTATACTAGTAAATGTGAGTTCACTGTAGGTCTAATAGAGTGGGTGATTCCTTTGTCTTGGTACCCCTTTGTACGCACAAAGCCGTCCAGAAAAAACTGGGAGAACCATGGGCGTCTTCAGGATTTTTCGAATCGGCTTCCCTAACGACGCCCTTGTGAACAGGGTGGATTCTTCCAGAAATCTGTGCCTGTAACAATTGCTTGGAGTGTGTATTGGGGCACAGGACGGCAGGTCTACGTCCTATATTGTGTGAAAGTCAAAGGATGATATTCTGTGTTGAGGCGTCATTTCGGTGTCATATATGGGGCAGCGTGTCGGTGTGGTTTAGGATTTGGTTTAGGATTTTGGTTTAGGGTCGAGTATTCTGGGCGTTCTTGTGGACCGACGATGATGATCATCATGTTCATTTCCATTTGGTGCTGTTTCATAATATTTGTCGTCATCGGTGTTCTGTTTCCTGGCTGGTCTTACTCGTCTATGGTCTTCGGTGTGCTGTGCCTGTATTACAAAGAATAGAAGAGTTTGTAGTTTCTTGTTTTCTGGTGTTATTTTTTTGCCACCAACTGGCACTATCGTGATATAAGTCACACATGATCAATAGCAATAAATAATTAGGTACTAAATATTATAATTAAAAATATTATTAGAGTTAAAGCCGATTGTGAATGTTTGATATAACTTCCAGTCTTCTGCCCCTGCTAGAAAACCGGACAGTTAACATTCGTTAACGAGGGTTGAAATAAGGGAACACAATTTGGTCGGAGCTCGTTATTAGGAGCTTTTAATTTGATCAGTGAATTTGTCTATGTTATTGCTATGGCATTTTCATTGGTTAGTGTCCAAAAATTTGATCAATCATTTCTGATCACTGACCCTTATTTCCGCCCCTGTAAAATAGTTTTGACTCTAAGCGTGCTACATTTATTCAAATTTGGTCCTAGGTTTCTTTGTGTCTTGGTGTAACCATATAGTATTAAATGGTAGAGTGATAGTCAGTCGATTTGATGTAAGCCAGTAAGGCGGAGTATACTTTGTTTATAAGAGGTGGTTTCGGATTTAATATAGAAGCCAACGACAGAGGGACATTTAAGTTTTTGAGTTCGTTTTCCAGTGTTCGGCGATAGAGGTCATGTTTTGGGCATTTGAGTATAAAATGTTCTATCGTTTCTTCTTCGTTGTTGCATGAAGTGCATAGTGGTGATGTGTTTTTTATTAGCTTAGATAAGTGAGATTTTAGTCCTGTTTTGCCTAGTCTTAATCTTGTGATGATGCGGTCGTCACGTTTACTGTCTAGTTGGAATCCAGAACTCCTTCTTTTCCCCTTATCTAGAATACTATGTAGCCATCTACCATCAATAAGTAAATAATCAGTATATATTCAGTTACTTGAGTAAATGTCAATAGGATGATAACAATGGTATTATACTAGGTGAGAAATTTATAATAGGACAGGATTAGACTGTGGATATGGCTAGATTAATTAACAAGGTGGATTAATTAACAAGGTGGGCTTCTAGGCACGGTGGGGTTCCTGGATTAGTAGGTCATAGGCGCTGGGCATGAATAGGCCCTGGTCTCTGTTCAGTATCCGAATAACTCTACCCTACATAGGCAAGACAAGTAACCAGGTCGCCAGACTATTCCAGACACGAGCCAGCATCCAGACAACCTTTGCAACCAACAGAAAACTAAAGAATCACATCAATGCGACCGATAAAAAAGCCCCAACCACCCAACCCCAGCCAAAAGGTGTAACCTACAAGTTGGAGTGCAGTTGCAAAAAACATTACATCGGCGAAACATCAAGACCTCTCAATAAACGAATGAAAGAACACAAATCATCTGTGACCAAACAAGACGGGAAATCAGCAGTTTCGGACCACATCAAAGAAAACCCCACCCACTCAATCAACTGGAACAACACCAAACACCTTGCCACAAACCACATGCACTGGAAAAACAGAAAACTACTGGAGGCCATCCACATCAAAAGAACAAAACCACAACTGAACAGAGACCAGGGCCTATTCATGCCCAGCGCCTATGACCTACTAATCCAGGAACCCCACCGTACCTAGAAGCCCACCTTGTTAATTAATCCATCTTGTTAATTAATCTAGCCATATCCACAGTCTAATCCTGTCCTATTATAAATTTCTCACCTAGTATAATACTATTGTTATCATCCTATTGACATTTACTCAAGGAACTGTATATATACTGATTATTTACTTATTGATGTCATTTACTTCTATTTATATCTCCTGCTAATCTATCATTGTTATCTATCATTATTTATTTATTTATTCATTTATTTATTTATATATTTAGCGCTGGAAAAGATATTAAAAGAAAACAAAGAAATGTACCGCGAAATCCAAATAAAACATTGAGTTGATGGGCCGCGAAATCCGAATGGGAAGCGGCCCTTAAACTACAATTTCAGTCAATATTGATGTCATTGACTTGAGAACGATACTAGTACCTGTATCGAAACGTCGTCCTGAATAAACTAGAAGTTGTTATCCATAAGCAATTTCTTTGTTTATCTACTTCCCAACTTCTAAATGCCACTTAAGGAAAACAGTTTATGTCTGGTTTGTCTATTTAGTTTTCCTTAAATTCGTTGAGAGAGAATTAAGATTTGTCGCTTTCAGAATTTGAATTCAGAGTTAGACGATTGTGACTCATCGTATGAAAACAATAAAGAAATATAATATATTATAGAATAAATAAACAATTGGCGTGTTAGCACTAATGGTGAAAGTATTCCTATCAGAAGTGTATATTGCGGGTAAAAGAGACACTATTCAATTGTTATGTATTATCTCCATTTCAAGAATGCAGTAATGGAACGTGGGGTAAGGATTGCAACAACCAGTGCAGTGTTAACTGTAAGCTTGGACCGACAGCATGCGACAGATATACTGGATCTTGTATGGGTGGATGTCTTGACGGTTTCGTTGGCGTGATGTGTCTGCCGGGTAAGTTAACTGCTAGACATATTGATATTGTTTATCTGTTCGCATTGATCAATAAATCAATCGATAAAATCTCTTCCAAGTTTCAAGAAGATTTTGCCCCAACGAAGTTTAACGGTGTTACTATGGATTAAGAATACTGATCAGCGATACGGATTTGATATTTTTGGAACATCATGATGTCTTGCCGGCATCATTGAAAACTGTTGACCGCTTCTCTCTTGCAGGAAACAAGCCTATGTTTATGTATACTATGATTGTGTTTTGAATTTGGTGCTAATACTGTTATATGGAATATGGAATAGGTCTTTGGATTATGGACGTGGATATTCTCTAATGGACGACGGTTGAATTATGAATGACGGACCAGACGCTTGTAATTTGGAAATTATGCTTTATGAACTTGGTTAGCTGCGTTGCCTACTCAGACATTTTGATGAAGTTGTATTCATTTGCACTTCTCATTACCAGGAGCATGTTAAGACGAACTTATTAGCGCGTCACCCGGATACAGCAAAAGATACAAAATTCATTTTATATAGTAGCATAAGTAATGGTAAACTCGGACAGATAAAGTGAGAGAACGGGAAAAACTAATAAATAAACAAGAAAAAAAAAATATTCAAACAAATAGATATATCGGTGTTCCAGAGAGATGTCACTGGACAGTTTGGCTTCGCCATGAAATCGCTGTTAGTAATATATATTAAACACAGTTTCACAAAAAAAATGTTTCCCAAACTTTCCTTTGTTCTGTGGTGTCGCTAATCAGAACGATGTTTTATCTTCTTGGCAAATAAGTGCAGTTTCCACCGATTAAATCATTTCCATGAAATTCCTTTCTAATCTCATATATTATAAATAAGGTTGAATATATATAGGTGATGCAAAGTTACAGAATATGCAGAATGAAACCAGATGACCACATGTTGCTTCCTTGCGAAATATATGGCATCGATCATACATGTACCACTGAGAACAGGTGTAAGCGAAAGTATTTCATTTCGTTATCGAGAAAAAATATCTATTTACGATACACAGTCACTTTTCATGTCTTCCAGTAACAGCGCCTCCGGAGGAAGCTCCTATACCAGGAGGCGCTATTGGGGGAGCGGTTGCTGGTGTGGTTGTCCTAGCAATTGTCGTGATCGTCGTAATTTTCCTCGTGTGAGTACACGTACCGGTACCTTATAATCAAACTTCAGCATACGCTGTGGCCACTGCATGTCAACCCTATTGTTTTTCTCAGTTTCATCCTTACGCTATTTATTTATTTTGTCAGGGCTGAGTAGTTGATTAAATCTTAATTTTCGATTCATAACACATAATATCAATTCTTATTGTGAGTGCAACTCCCAGTACAAAAGCAAATAAAAATCGTCTGGAAAAATGCATTTAGTAGGCACACGCCCTGTAAAACCAGTTTCCTTGTCCAACTCCCGGGCTATTTGGGAGGTAGGAAACAAGACAGTCAAGTTCGATAGTAACTCGCACGCTCCAAGTTATTCATAAATGACGAGAAGGTCGCGGATGCCCCGCTCCGCTCCTCAGAATGGAGGGCAAAACGTTAGAGTATATACTTAACGGAACAATCCGTTTTCTTTAAATTTAATTATTTTTAGGCGCAGCTATTCAAGAAAAACATAAAATGGACCACAAAACAAAACAAAAAAACCCCTAAAATTTACTAGGTTTACTTTAGCTACAAAGGTATAATGCCACTCGGTAATACAATTGTATCACTACAATATTGCTTCCAATTAACGAAAACCAATTAAATATTCATAAGCGTAATTCAATAACAATTTTTCATCCATTAGACGAAGACGACGTAGGGCTGCGAACGAAAGCAATAAGGAGAACGAATATGTACATTTTCAAGGTAAGCAAATGAGATTTGGTCCTGGATTGTCCGCATAGTATGTTGAAAGCTCGTGTTCTCAACAAGGACCGTAACGGACAATGTGCATTGTTTTTTGGTGGACGGCAGTTCGTGTAAGACAATCATCTACTTCGCATAAAGAAAAACATACGTTATCAATTGGTACATACAGTCGTGGTACCAACGATTTGGTAGATATGACCATCATCAATGAAAAGCTCAATAAATTGAAACTAGTTTTCTAAACAAAAGGAAAGCAGCTGTCATCAATTTCAGTGATGGCGGACCACATGGAGTTGTCGACGTCAAATCGGTTTCTACCAGAGAGGGCGATGTGGTAATTGCCTCGATAGAAGTATCTGCTCAATCATTATATCGATCTGATCCGATATTCTGTACCAGCCATCGACCACCTGATCCTAGAAGGTCATTTGGTGATAATACTGTTATGTGGAAAATTGAATAGGTCTTTGGATTATGGACGCGGATATTCTCTAATGGACGACGGCTGGATTATGAATGACGGACTAGACGCTTGTAACTGTATATGGCGCATGCATATCTCGCCCGATGGAAATTTCCTAGAACCTGTGAATATAGCGAATATGTAACGATTTCAATCTATGTCACAAAACCTCATTGTAGAAATTATCTTTCTCCAATAAACACTATTGGATATTGTTTTCATGATATGTGGCTTTATTTCTCCTGAGTTATGACATTATGTTTTGAAAGCCTTTACAGCCATATAGACAATTTGTTAACATGGAGCCCCACTTTTTCGGGTCTTCTTTCAAGATGTTACCTCTCGAATTCCATAGATTTGAGTTTCACTTCAAACTTCGAACTTGAATATCAATTCCCTTAGGAGTTATTGTTCTAAGTCTACTAATGGAAGGAAACAAGGAATTTCATTGAACCTTCACTTTTCTTTAGGAAAGAATAAAATTGTACGAGAAAAATTTCAGGCGGTGAAAGCCGAATTGTCTCTTGTTTCTCAAATTTCAACTTGAATACTATAATTAATTTGTACCTCAAATCAATTTTGCTGCTCATATTACACACCTGTGTCTATATATAGGCATCTTATTTAGAAATACCAGTTTTAAATCATATTTGTAACTTATGATTGCCATTTCTTAAACTTATATAAGTACATTCTAACTACTGTTACCTTATACAACAACTCACATTTTCTTATCTCTACAGTTGGTCGCCAAGAAAACGAAGCAGTTTCGAGAAATTCAACTCCGAGAGGGAACGGTGAATATTACAACGTCGTTAGTTTTGAAGCTGAGCTTACCGCCGTGGCTGCAGATGAACTGGAGTCCTACACACGAAGCAAAAAGCAATCCGGTGGTTTGAAAACCGAGTTTGAGGTTAGTATTGCCTCGCCAAACTCTCAACCCATGCATTTGGCAGTATTGTGCTCGGTTCGCGTTAGAAATAATTATATCTAGAAGAAGAAAATATTTCTGTCGCCTTGTGTTTATGGTATTTTATTGTAGATCCCTCAATTGAATATTTCTTGAGATTGCTTATCCTCTAATAAAATATGCTGAAGGTATCGTTCGGTGATAAGACATATCAAATGAAAAATAGACAAAGTTCCAGATAGGGTTAGATCACCGGCTGACCTCGACAAAGGTGATAAAAAACGCTGTAGGAGCTATTAGAATGAAGGAGACCATATGAAATACACTGTTTGAAAGAAGTTAGAAAGACTCATTCTTTGTCATACCGACTGCAAGTCAAAGCCAGGCGCTTATGAGACAACAATGAAACAAATCATGGTCGTTGGAGGAAAATCCATTATTTCATTCTTTTTCCAAAAATTATTATTCATTGTTTTCTTGATATTAAATAGAGAAATTGTCGTCCATAATAAATGCGTTTCTAGTTTAGTTTGCCATGCAGTTTCTGAACTACCACCCAAAATAAAGATAAATGTAATCTCGCGAGTGGCTCAAGACGAAGCATTTTGCCGAAAGCTATCCGAATTTCCCTCTGTTTAATATATATATGGGCTCCTCTGATGAAGTAAATGAGACCCATATCATATTGACAGAAAAGGTAAGTGTTTCATAAGCAGTATCACGGGACCTTCCTGAAAATATTGCAGTGTGTAAAATATATAATTATGTCGTACACCCATACTATCTATTAACGGGAACATATACTTGTCATATATTTATACTTACCACTCAGGGCTTTCTGATTCCCAATGTCTACCCGTCTGGATAATTAACCATCCATATATACCTCTTCATAATTAACGCCATTCTATCCCTATCCTTATGATGTTAAACCTGCTTATTCACTTATTTCCAGCATCTCCCCTCTGGACTACAATCCAATCATGAAGTAGCAAAGAAGCCTGAAAATAAAGCCAAGAGTCGTTATCTAAATATTGTGGCATGTACGTAAGTTATGGGACAGTTCAGCCGAAATGTATATGTTGTCTTCTCAATACTGCTTAGGTCCTCCTCCCCCCCCCCCTCCCCGGAAAATAAAGCTCAAATAGTTACTCTTCCCCATCCCCAGTGAGCTCTGTTTATAATTATTCCCTGTGTTCAAGAAAAAGTTAGATACCATCTCGTCTTACCTCAGATACTTGTACGGTTGGAAACATCGTGATATCTCGCCGATATTTGCAAACTATTGAAAACTCGTCTTACTCGAAACAATAAATTCTGCTTATATATATTTTTATTTCGTATCTTGCATTTTGGTGCTAATTGTGCAATAGCGATACGTTCTTTGGGTCATGGACGCGGAAATGGTCTATGGACGATACAGGCCTTCTGAGTGTGGAATTTGACTGCATGAAATGACAATTTGTTTCATCCCTCCAACACCCGCTCTCACTTTTTTGCTCACAATCGTACAGTTTAGTTGGGAGGCCTTTAAATGCATCTGATACACTACTACAAACCCTTCTAGTCATAGTAAGAACCTTGACCGATAACGATGTGTATCATCAAAGTTATGTACGAAATAGTCTTACATGACAATCCTCTCAACAACTAGTCCAAGCATGCGAATTACGAAAAATCCCCTAGTTCCTCGTTTGGAAGTTGTATGACGTTCCTAAATGAGAGATGAGTGACTTTTAGAGTTCTGAAAAGCAAGTATGGAAGATTTAAATATGAATGTTTGGATATGTCGTTGACAGCTCGTTTCCATTTTCATTGAAACCAAATGTTAAAAATTGAGATAACCGATTCGAAAGGTTACCTCGAGTTACTTCCCTTGATATGGACTTTTCACCTCAAATTGAAGAAAATCTAGACAACCTTACAGATTTTTATTAGTAATTTAGCCTGAATCTGAAAATTCCCAATTTTTCAATTAATAGCGGCAGGGGAAATCCATCATCGTGCTTTGTTCTGGGGAATCCCACCAGCCTAAAAATACGAAACGATACCTCCTGTCAGCTCAATTTCCTCCGAGCCGCACATACATTATGTCTGCCTTCCCTTCGCTTTTACCATAGTCTAGCCGTCGTGCTCCCCAGTACTTGGTCTAATTTCAGATGACCATTCAAGAGTGGCGCTAGAACCATTAGAAGATGACCCGAACTCTGATTACATCAACGCCTGCTACATCCACGTTAGTATCCGAACTGGTCACCTCTATTATATGATCAACCGATATGAGCATCTCCAAGTTTGTCGTTAAATTGATTAGGATAGATTCGTCTGACTGAAAAATGCTTTGAAATACTTAATCACCTCTGTAGTTTTTATCTCCTTTCAACAGAAATTATATCATCTAAATTTCAGGGTTACAGGGAGGAAAACAAGTACGTTGCCTCACAAGGTATGTAGAGCCTTGTAACTACTCTTGGAATTGTATATAATTCTTATATTGTCATTAGATATTGTTCTTGAAATGTTCTGGTTTCGCAGATGGTTCATTGTGACATTTCGTCGATTGACACGCAGGTGCTCATGGTAACGGTATTAGTGTTATGGAATAATTTGTATAGAAAATGGTTATCACCATATTATAGCAAGACCCTAATTGGGTAATGTCTTTGTACTGGACAGGAGATTATTAAACCAGGACAATGAATACCATAAGGAGATCATCAGGGGTTCAACAGGAAATCAGTAGATGAATCGGGGGGACAAACAGAGGACCAAGAATGGATAAGGTGGAGAATCGAGGAATCGAGATGGGATGACAACGATAACTTTAGAGAGTCGTGGATTTTTTTTATAGTCCAAAGTCTCAGGTGCAGAAACCACAATCATAATATTTCACAATCATAATCACCAAACAAACGTGTCGGATCTATGCGTGATCATCCGGTTATCAGTGTCTTCAGGATATTGTTCTCCAGTGGGAATCCACAGAACAATGCAAGATGTGAGATTTTCTCCGCTGATTACGCCACAAAGAGTACACCCAAGTGTAATTGCTAATATTTTTTTTTAGAATTGTCTATTGTTTTCAATTTCGGAAAAAAGAACAAATCAAGAAAGATAACGCGCGGCACCCTCGCGATTCGTCTAATTTTCCAAATTTAACATTGGGGAGCTGGCAGACACCTATCCATCCAACATTAACATAATGGGAGGAATGTTCAGATAATCAGTAGACTCTCACAAATTACAAGCTCATTTGTTCAAAATATAATTTGACGTTTTTTTCTGCAGGCCCGAATTCAGCTATCATCAATGATTTCTGGAGAATGATTTGGCAGTTGAATACTGGAAAGGTGGTGATGCTCACTAAAGTAATGGAAGACATGAAGGTAGGTAGGCCTAGAGCCATAATGAATATACATTCTGCAAGCAGAAAACTTTCGACAACACGCTCAGAATTACACGGTATTGACTGTCAACAGTTAAATTGAGATTCGGTCACTCGAGATACACAACTACATCTGTGATATACAGGCAACTATACGCAATCTGTGTAAACCTGCTCTTCCCTGGTAGCTTTGTATAAACCTTCTGGTATAAACTTTCAGCTAAATGTGTTATCTCTGCAGAAAAAGTGTGACCAATATTGGCCAGATAGTACATCTGAGATGAGGTATTTCGGTCATATCCGTGTCACATTGCTAGACGAGGACGAGTTTGCTAACTTCACCGTTAGAACATTACACGTTACCAACAAAAATGTGAGTCAGTATTTCATTTCTCTTGGCGTTTCCTCCAAATGTTTTTAGTAATTTGGTTCTTTTCCTCTCGGAAAAATATCTGATCCTTTTATTCTTTTCTTTCCACTGTATTGTATATTACTTTGTCAAATGTAAGAGCGACTAAACGTGAAATTCGATCTATTACAGTTGTGAATATAATTATATGTATACTTCTTATCATCACATGAAAATACACCTGGAAGATAATCTACATCGGTATTCGTCTGTTTCTCTTGACAGGAACCTGGAACAGAAAAAGAGATCAAACAATTTCATTTTACCAGCTGGCCAGACCATGGAGTGCCCAATCACGCCACTGGACTCCTGGATTTTCGTGATAGAGTGCGCTCTACCAAAACAATACTAACAGGACCTCTTGTTGTTCACTGCAGGTAAACGAATAACCCCGTTGAATATGTGAAGAAAATTAGCAAGCTGCATGTTTGTATAGTATAGTGATATAGGCGTGCATTTACAAAACCTGGATTTCAATGTATTTCTATAGTATGTCCATCTGTTTCGTCTGTACAGGATATTTATTTTACTTGTAGTGTAACTTCCAAAAATGTATCACTTTCAAACATATATTTCAGTTTTTCACCAACAGAAAACGCTTCTGTAAACACAATATCTTTAAATAGCTCTCTCCTTTCGGCTTCATAACAAAATAATACAAAATGTAATTCATCCACAATTTTGCCATTAGAGCATAGCTCACAAATTCTGAGTTCAACATATAAGTTGGGCTGAAGATCAGCAAACACTTCTCCATTTACATCGATCACTTGTTCGTTCCAAACTTGATTATGGCTCTATTGTTTACAACGGTGCAAGCAAGTCAAACTTGGCAAAGCTAGATCCTATTCTCCATCAAGGACTAAGACTTTGCCTTGGAGCGCTTAGAACATCCCCTAAAGAAAGCTTATATGTTGAAGCAGATGAATTTCATTTACAACTTCGAAGAATTAAACTATCACTGCAATATATCACAAAATTGCGATCAAATCACTCGAATCCTGCATATAACTGTGTTTTCAACCCTCAGTACGTGGATTTCTATTTAAAGAAACCCTCCATTATTCCACCTCTTGGAATTCGTATGAAACCACATCTTGTAGCTCCTGGTATTAAGCTTACTCCAATTTTACCTAACAAGCTCTTACCAATTCCACCATGGCAGTTAGCTAAACCAGAAGTAAATATTACACTAACGAAATATAAAAAGGCAGACACCAGCCAGCTCGTGTATACACAAGTATTTGGTCTGCTGAGAGAAAAATACAGATCGTATCAAGCTATTTATACAGATGGTTCTAAAGACGGTGAGAGAGTAGCATGTGCTACTATCTTTAGTTCAAAACTAGAACATGTCGTCTATCAGGTAAAAGTTCGATATTCACTGCAGAAGCAAACGCTATACTAAAAGGAAAAAATATGTCGTATTCTCAGATTCGCTGTCATGCCTTCAAGCGATTAAAAGTGGAACTTCAACTCATCCCACCATCTTGAATATTCTACAATTATATGACTGTAGATTTGATCAACATATTGATATTGTGTTTTGTTGGTTGCTTAGTCACGATGGCATCAAAGGTAATACTGAGGCTGATAAAATGGCTAAGGCAGCTCTAGATAATGAGGTTGATCCTGTTGGAATCTCCTATAGCGATTTCAGACCCTCTATCTGTACTTATGTGAGAAAGCTGTTTCAATCTTTATGGGATGGTGTGAATAATAACAAACTTCATGAGTTAAAAAAACTGTAGGCTATATTCATCTGAACAGCCAGAAACGTTTCGATCAAGCCATGATCAGGGGATGTACAATCGGCCATACACGATTAACTCGCGAGCATTTACAAAAAAAAGAGCCTGTCCCAAGGTGTATTCGATGCCACGAAGATCACACAGTGGAACATATTCATATCGACTGTATAGATTTCAAGATTGTAAGAGATTCTTTTTATCGAGCAGCTACTTTAGAAGATCTTTTGGTCGAGTGAAAGAAGACTGTATCTTAGGTTATTTGAGAGAAATCGGTGTGTTGCTTAAGTTTTAATGTGTGTATATTTTAATGTCTTGGATTACTTAGTTATTAACTTGAATACTTAGAATTTTATTGGTTGTTGCTATATAGCTGAAATATTACTGAACGCGACGTTAAATCTTAATTCTCTCTCTCTCTGAGTTCAACATTTTCTCCCCAATATCGACCAACCTCGATTCGTAGGGGTAGTACACCACAGCACAGCTGGGCGCATAACGACCTTTCGAACTTAGACAAATTAAAAAGAACATACTTTTCGGTTTTATCCTCGTGTTTAGATTCTACATAAGTACGCAGTTTAGGATTTTGATCCAAATCCTGTTCAAATAACTTATTATACACAACGTTAACATTACATAATTGAACATTTGTAAACAAAACCCTAACATCAGGGTATTAAACAGGGTAGTGAATGTTTGAAAACCAAAATCGGGAGATACTTTACACTTACCAATAACAGAACATAATGCTCTGCCGACAGACTAGGTCATTGTTTTAGCGCATTCGTCAAATTTCATCAACTCATCAAATATCACACCTAAATATCTATAGTTATTCACATAGTCAATAGTAGTGTCGCCTAACATAAAATTGAGAAAACTACCTACTCTAGAATGAATTATTTTCCTTTTAGCAATATTAATACTGTCTCCATAAACAACACCACGAAGGTGCAATATCAATTAAGAGTTGAAGATCCGTTTCCGTATCTGCCAAAATTACCAGATCGTCAGCGTATGACAAATCATTTACTGTTAATATAAGCTCTCAGTAATCTTAATTTCAATATTGTTACATTTTAAATCTTCAATGAGACCGTTTATATAAATTTCGAACAGTGTGGGAGACAATGTGTCCCTTGTCTCACACCAGATTTCGTGTCAAACCAATTAGTTGAGTATAATTTACCTTTCCAGAATTTCCATACAATCTCTCAAGATCATTATAAATTTGCCCGAACACCACAATTTACAAGTTTATAAAATAATATTTTCCTGTTGACGGAGTCAAAAGCTTTTCTTAAATAGACGAAACTAATAAACGTGTCCTTTCCCGCAGACAATCTAGTTTTTATTATATTTTTCAAACCAAATATGTGATCTGCACGCGTTCTTCTGATTGGAAACTATTTTGCTCCTCAGATAACAGACCGTTATTTTCTGCGAATGCTACCAGTCTCCCGTTTAGTACACCACTAGTACGAACAGATATTTAGGAAGCGTCTCCATAAACCTTTTTCTTTCAATCGAGAATTCTCTTTGGTTTTCTCGAAGAAATCCCATGCCTATCGGTAATTCATCGAAAAAATGTCAAGCGGAAAAAAATTCTGGATTATGTTGATCAAGAAAATTTCGAACAATTTTTATCGAGAAAACTCCGTGAGAATATCGCGAAACCATCGAGAGGCGTATGCACAGAATTACGTCATTGACAGTTTAACATTTTTCACGCCGCTATGTGTGAGGGTTTTATATCAAGCAGAATACTTTTATACCCAGGTAAAGCTGTATCTGCCGCATTAACAATGCAGTGCTAACGTACCATATTCGTCGCGATTTTGAAAGAACTACAGTGAACAGCACTTTTAGTAATATGCTTTATGAATGTAGGCTGGCGGTGATGACAGCGGCTGAACATCTGACCCCTAAACGACCTTGAGTATTGATTATTTTACACCACACAGAGAATATAGTCGGTATTATATTTCAATTCACACATGTTCCATCTATAATGACGGACATATACTTTGGAATTCACTTATGAGGATTTAAGTATCATGGCTTTCTCAGGATTCTCGATTGATTTGTGATATCCTTTTCGCGAATGAAAACCGATCAACAAATCGAAAGAAAAGTGACTATGATAAAAAAAATCCAGATTCGCTTTGAAATTCTCGATATGGAAAAGGGTAATAAATGTCGCGTCAAATAAAACGAAACTTTTTGGAACATGCTTCCTTATCCATTGAATTTGTGCACATATTATCCCCCCAATCAACATCAATGTTCTAGAAAAAACTCCATGGGAAAGGATACAGGATACATTTTCAGTAGTGTCTGTTATTCTATACAGTGCAGGAATTGGTCGGACAGGAACATTCATAGGTCTGGATTATCTGATCAAACAAGGCCTGGAAGATGGTATTGTGGATGTGCCAGCCTGTGTGAGACTCATGAGACAGCAAAAGGTTAACATGGTCCAAACCCAGGTAAATGTACCAAAAATACACTGATTGCAGTTTATCTCGTCACTTTTTACTACGAAAAGTCAAATGATAAAATAGTAGGTGAACAAGGAACCCAGAAGCGTTTTTTGGTATGTTAGCCTTGTTCAATGGTATACGGTGTTGACATAACGGAGGAGTACATGGTACCAAGCCGCTTAGGTGAACGCCTGTGTACAGTTCCGTCAGAACAGGGGCCTGAAGGAATTCGTGACAAATGGGCCGCCATATTTTCCCACTACTGCTACATGTTTTGTTATCGTTTCCCATAATTCTTGGACAGATTCAGCAGATTCACTTGATGAACAATCGGTACGAAGGAATACAATATCGAACTTGTAGCCTAAAGCAAATAATTCTGAGTGTGAATTTTTGAGTCCAGACGGAAGCACAATTGGCTGAAAACAAAATGGACATCAGTTCTCTCTCTGTATAATTCCATTCAAATATGGAATATCAGTTATTAAAAAACGATGTTCATAAACGAGCAACATACGGTAGGTGTTATCAGCATATTTGGAAACATCTATCTTAGGGACACGGTGTCTATTAAGTAATCCTCACAGATGAAATAATGCATATAAGTGTGATACGTCTTGAACAAGATACAATGAATACCTGCTCTCATCGTGGAAACGCCTAGGCGTACCATAAAAGCTGTTATACTCCCCTTCATTTGACGGCAGCCAGATATTTGTAACCGATTAATCTGATACGTCAGAAAATCTGTAAGCACGGATGCTGGCGAGACAAATGTTTGTTCCCGTTGTCGAATGTACATCACTAATCAGGTCGAAAGTTACATGACCGTGTCCTCTATCTGTACTTTTGTGAGACGGCTGTTTCAATCTTTATGGGATGGTGTGAGTAATAACAAGCTTCAGAAGTTCAAAAAAAAACTGTAGGCTATACTCATCTGAACAGCCGGAAACGTTTCGATCAAACCATGATCAGGCGATGTAGAATCGGCCATACACGATTACTCGCGAACATTTACTGAAAAAAAAGCCAGTCCCAAGATGTGTTCTATGCCATGATGATCTCACGGTGAAACATATTCTTATCGAATGCATAGATTTTAAGATTATAAGAGATGCTTTTTATCGAGCGAATACTTTGGAAGATCTTTTTGGTCGAGTGAGAGAGGATTGCATCTTGGGTTATTTGAGAGAGATCGGGCTGTTGCATAAGTTTTAATGTGTGTATGTTTTAATGCGTTGTATTACTAAGTTAGTGACTTGAGTACTTAGAATTTTGTTTGATCGTCGCTATATAGCTGAAATATTGCTGAACGCGACATTAAACCTTAATTCTCTCTCTCTCTCTCTGACCGTGTTTCATAATATGACTAATATGGTGAAATATGTTGTCTGTCTGAAGGAACAATATGTATTCCTGTATGAAGCTCTTGTGGAAGCCCTCAAGTTAGCTGATTGTTTAGTGCCCAGTGCCGACTTCCCTAATGTGTACCGTGACCTATGTTTGGTGAATCCAGCCACGGGAGGAAGCAAACTACAAGAACAATTTCAGGTACGACTCCATCTGAATGGAATTTGATTACTACAATTTCTGTTTCTGTGTTGTAGCCAACTGTGTAGTAAATCCATACAGTGTCATAAGTTGTTATTGCGGCAATTTCTCAGTCCGAATGTTTTGGATATACACTGATAGACTCATTCGGGTAACAGATCTATATTAAATAAAAGAGCTCATGTGTTCCATTTTCAGATTCTCTGCTAATGTCGATCAACTCCAAAACAATTATTAAAGCATCTCATTGGAGAAACCAAATTCCTTGCATGTGATCATGAAGCCAATTGAACTGTGATATTTAAGACTATTTCGGTCAACAGTGAAATGACAAAAGCTTCAATGGGAGATTCGTCTTCCTGATGTGGATTCAATATATAATTCAAGAAATCGCAAAGACTTCAGGGATTCATTCAGTGGTAGTTGCCGTAGGGTGGGATCATAGCAGGAATACGATAGAATGTTTCACATCAATGAATGTGTACTATTCAGGTACTGAGTAATATGTCACCCACACTGAAGGAATCCGATCTGAAGGCTGCCTTGAGTCCAGAAAACACAGACAAAAATCGCGACCAGAAAATCTTGGCAGGTTAGTACATGTGTACTGGGTCTCTGGGTGATCCAGCATTTTACTTAAGTACTGGAAGATATGAGAAAGTTATGTATTCGAGAAGATTGTTAAACCTGACGGATATGGAAGTATTGGAGACTTGCAAAACGTTGGGATTGTCTTGGAAACTTGTAAAACGTAATAGGTTGTCTAGATCACACAAAGCCTAATCAGACCTGGATCAGTTTCAAATCTATCATTCGATCGCGAGGAATTCTAAGTTAGCTATCCAACGAGAACAAATCCTTTTACCAACAAGTGGTAACTAAATCGATAGCCAATATATGTGTCTTCTACGGTTCTACGAGGCCCCTTAACTGAAGGGTTACCTCTCAGGGGCCTAGATATGAAGTAAATTACAAGCGTCTAGTCCGTCATTCATAATCCAGCCGTCGTCCATTAGAGAATATCCGCGTCCATAATACAAAGACCTATTCCATTTTCCACATAACAGTATTAGCACCAAATTCAAAAGGACAATCATAGTATACATAAACCTAGGCTTGTTTCCTGCGAGAGAGAAGCGGTCAACAGTTTTCAATGATGCCGGCAAGACATCATGATGTTCCAAAAATATCAAATCCGTATCGCTGATCAGTATTCTTAATCCATGATATTCGTTATAGAGTCGTCATCTAAAAAAAAAGATGTATCTCAGTCACGCTTTGATTGTGCCTGTTCATATGAGTACCATGAGGATCTTGAAGTACATGGGTTCATACGGCCCCTAGCCCCTGGTTAAGCGGAATTAGACACAAGTTACGAAACGTAGCGCCATGGATCTTGCACGCTACGTTCGTATTTTGCTATTAGCATGCGATATGTATCGCCAAATTTGAGAAACTTTGAGTGGAGGCGGTTGGTGGAATAGCCCTGTTTTATAAGTTTCTGCAACAATGTTTTGTGACGTTGATTAAAATCATCACATTTAACACAGGATCTAGCAAATGCTACTAAGCGAGATATGTATACGCCATATGCAGGTCCCACTGGAATATTACTATCCAGAAAGGGATAGTTTACGATGTCGAAATTGTAATCATCTCTTTTGTCATAAAGTCGACGAGAGAATGCCCGCTTCATTTTTATAGAGATAGAGATCTAAATAAGATGTGCCTGTAGGGCTATCTGTAGTTTCCTTCAAATCCAGTGAAGGTGGATATATACCCTTCACTGCGTCATTTATATAGCGATTATCCACAGCGAGAAGATCGTCTATATAACGTTTGGTGAATGAGAAGGAACGGGCTTTGAATGGATCGGTTTTTGAAAGCGCCTGCATATAGTCATATTCATAAGAGAACAGATACAGGTCGGCCAACAGGGGTGCACAATTAGTACCCATTGGAATACCTATATGCTGCTGATATAATGTGTTGCCAAATTTCACATAGATATTTTTAATGAGAAATTCAAGCAACTCTATAAACAAAGAAACATCCCATGAATGATATCTCTTGTATGTAGTCGAGCTAAAGAATGCTTCATGGCTTCCGACATTAATATATCTACGATCAGTTTTCTTGAACACAGATACTATTAATGAACTTAGACGGTCAATAAGGTCCTGATGAGGATTGTAGTATAGAGAGTCGAGAAATCCCATGTGGATACATGTCTGTACGGTATGTGACCTTTAGCATCAAGTTCTTCCGTAAGACATTTGAGTTTTTCAATATCCACATACATTCAACGCCAGAGTTCTTAGAAATAGTGGCGCAATACCTTTCCCAAAATGCTTTTACCTCCTGAAGAGCCCTCGTCAATAGGGTTGAAAGAAGCTTGGTGGTGCAGCTTCTAGAACCAGCTATGAATCTAGGTTTGTATGGTGATTTATGCATTTTTGGAGTCCAGTATATTTTTGGTATGTCGTTATGATTGGTTGGAAGACAAATTACAACACATATAAGGGAAGTGGGAAGAGGTGCCGACATACTAACTGCGTCACATGACTTCACAGAATAGTCTTCTGTTTAACCTATTCTAAAGCACATACCAAGAATCTAACGATTCGTGATGTGTTGTATCTCAGGTACGCTTTTATTGTACTTGTTCATGTGGCAACTTGGATGATATGACCACACGGCCCCTAGCACCGGCATAAGCGGTATTAGATACAAATCTAGAGAGCTAAGATGGAAATGCTCTGACAACTCGTATACTGGAATTGGTGAGCTGTTTCGCTGTGACAACTCGTACATTGGAGATTGGTGAGCTGTATCGTCGTCAGATGTAAATGACGGCATTGAACACAATAGACTAGTCTGTAATGCCCGATGTCGACCCAGCATCAACTTCCCACAAGTGCCAACATATATCAAAGACCAAAAGGTCTGTACAGGGGAAATAATACCTCTTTTCCCTGAGAAACTTTTTGTGATTGTTAAATAAATCTTCCAGAGTAAATGCAGTTTGGGAGTAAGTAGACGTATTTGATGAAGATATGTCTACACTCAATTCTTTAACCAGCACCTGGTAATAGTAATATTTACATATGAATATTATATTATTCGGAGCTTTGTCTGTTGGGATATTGACGAATTTACTCTGGAGATTTGCTAGAACTTCTTGCGAATTGAGGTTTCTCAGAACTTGTTTTGCTTGGGGAAGAGTACTTCTGTCAATATGGCGGATTGTTTCAACGACCTTGCTCTTGGTGAGGTCCAGCCAATCAGCGAGTACTGTAGCTTCAACTTTTTCTCGCTTAGACCAATCAATAACGTACTTTTCCAATGCAGACAGGACTATCTTATCTCTCTCACTTACGGATACGGATTTGATTGAAAGAACCGTTATTGTCGGGATCATCAAAACTTTCTTCGTGCAAGAAACCGGATATATATATTTATTTTATGCTTGATTTTGGTGCTAATAATTGTCTTATGAAAATGCTAGATCTTTCAAGAAATTCGTGTCAGATAAAAAAAAATCAGTCTTACTATATGGCAAAGGACACATGTTCTACAGACATGTACCTACCATATGCAAGAAACGTGGATTTCGCTCAAGTGCGCATGTGCGAAAAACGCCAGAGCTGGCTGGCCAGTCGGTGTAATTTTCCTATGGTTTGGGATAGGGGGTATAGAATTTCGAACGGCTATATCTAAAGAAATATATATATTGCCCGAAATATATTGACACCCACAGACTTTCTTTGATATAGTATCTTTTCGATAGTCTAAAGAAACATATAGTCTGTGGGCTTATGTAAAAAAAGCAAAATTTTGGGTAGATTCTTGGCATCAATGTTTAAGCACACCTAGAAACATCACTGATTAAGAAAAAAATGGGTGCCAGTTTTTGCATTAACATTTAGGGCCTCCATTTTGAATTTCAAAATGGCCGCCTTTTTTAGCCGATCTGTATGATTTTTTGTTATTCAACATTATTTTAAACATGTAATCGAAATGTGCGCAAATAGTTTGGGTTTGAAATGCATTACAGTTGAGACAACTGTTCATCTGAACTCGTTTGCATGGATATTAACCTGTTTTCGACGTTATTATCAAGAAATATTGGTATGAATGTGCAACTTCTTACTGTAGTCCGTGAGCTACTAGGGCTCACCTTGCACCCCCCACTACAGACCGAAACTATGTTTTTTATGTGCTTTAGGACATGTCAAATAAGAAACAATTTGTTAACAGTCGATAAACTGGGACTCACTACCCTTTTAATCACTTTGAAATTATTCCTGTGTTAATAAGTACAATTTTTTGTGACAATAGGGGGTAGGGTTACAAGAATAGTCTTATCTTCCATAATTATTATCCAATCTTTATAATGTTGGCCGCATATTATTCAGCATTGATTGCTGCATCGAATATTTACAAGATAATATCACTATTTGTTGGGTATGACGTCACACAGGGACCGTACATACAAAAGTAGGAGTAGTAGCGAAAGCTGGCGTTTTGGGGTGCGTGAGGGTGTGCTTGAGCGATTGAGGGACCATTCTTGGTTCGAATGCGTCGGGTGAGGTGTCAAAGTGAAGCCCTCGGTAGACCACGGCTTGAGGGATCTCCACATGATCTGTGATGTCATTGGTGACATCAGTAGGAGTAGTAGACAAAGTAGGCATTTTGAGGATGCGGAGGAAGGTTTTTGGAGTAGAGATAGACCATCTGTGGTTTAAATGGACGGTGTGGGGTGTCATCTTGTAACTCTCTGCATGTAGATGCAGAGGGACACCCCACACGGTCCATTTAGACCACGGATGGTCCATCTCTACCCCAAAAACCTTCCTCCGCATCCTCAAAATGCCTACTTTGTCTACTACTCCTACTGATGACGTCACCAATGACATCACAGATCATGTGGAGATCCCTCAAGCCGTGGTCTACATAACGAGGGCTTCACTTTGACACCTCACCCGACGCATTCGAACCAAGAATGGTCCCTCAATCGCTCAAGCACACCCCTCACGCACCCCAAAACGCCCGCTTTCGCTACTACTGCTACTTTTGTATGTATGGTCCCTGTGTGATGTCATACCCAACAAATAGTGATATTATCTTGTAAATATTCGATGCAGCAATCAATGCTGAATAATATGTGGCCAACATTATAAAGATTAGATAATAATTATGGAAGATAAGACTATTCTTGTAACCCTACCCCCTATTGTCACAAAAATTGTACTTATTAACACAGGAGTAATTTCAAAGTGATTAAAAGGGTAGTGAGTCCCAGTTTATCGACTGTTAACAAATTGTTTCTTATTTGACATGTCCTAAAGCACATAAAAAACATAGTTTCGGTCTGTAGTGGGGGGAGGGGGGTGCAAGGTGAGCCCCAGTAGCTCACGGACTACTGGTATATGACAAATATTTTCTGCTCACAGTATGTAATAATGCATATCCAATGTGAACCAAATAAATTTCATGAAAATCAGAGCTTCTGAGCTAGTTCACAAGGGCGTTGAAGCGTTAAGCTGGGCGTTGACGGGCGTTGAGACGGGCGTTAAGGCGTAACGACGGGCTTTGACGGGCGTCGCTGCATTTCGATGAATTAGTGTCAATTCCATGGAAATCAGAGCTTCTGAGCTAATTCACCAGGGCGTTGAAGCGTTAAGCTAAGCGTTGACGGGCGTTACTGTCTATAAAAGCGAGCGTATTTCCAAAAACATGCACAGTCGACGTTCAACCGTCAACGTGACTTATACTTGCTCTGAGTGCGAACGCACGTTCACCAGACATTACGATATGATGCGACACCAGAACAATATACATGGGATTGAAGACTCCGAGGAGTCCGTTGAGGGGGATGCTGATACAGAGACTGCTGAGAGTGTATCGACTGATACCGAAACAGAGATTGCTGAGAGTCTATGTAGTGATACGGAGAGCTTGACCTCAGATAGTCCGCATACGTCCGTGGAAAGTGAGGCAGAACCTACCTTCTGGGATCGTATTGTGACAGCAGCTATCAATACTTACGCTGCAGCGATCGAGGACGCCGGAGAGGATAATTTACAACAGACGTACACCCAAATGCGCCCCCGCATCAGGAAAACAGACATGGCGATCTATGAACAGTATACCTTACTACCGCTTGACATGAAAGGCAACCCCACGCACAGGTCCATCATGAAGGCCAAGCGTCACTTCGAAGAGGCTATGGGGCTACCACCCACCGTGGCCCTGGAAAATGCGATCAGAATGCGCAAACAACTGTTTCAGGACATGCTGCCCGAAGAATATCCAGGCCTGTCCGACGATGATTAGAATAAACGGTTCAGAGCGAACATGGCCGAAGATGGAACTTGCTGAAATGGCGACTTCTGATTGGACAAGACTACATCTAACGGACAGGAACGAATATGATAGATGCAAATGGTGGCCTCTGATTGGGCAAGAGTCTCTTTGAGTTGTAAACATACCCAACGCGGCTCCCCCAGCGTGGGTATGATGTAACATTGGGGAAAATAAACTATATGAAAAAACTTCTTGTTGTTGTTGTTCTCTCATGTGTCATCCTTGTTTTTGTTGTTGTTGTTCTCTCTCCGGTCTATATCATGGCATCAAGGCGTTATGTTAGAGCGTTAAGGCATAACTACAAGCGTTGACGGGCGTCACTGCATTTCGAAGAATTAGTGACAATTACATGGAATATCTAGAAAATCAGAATTTCTGAGCTATTTCACCAGGGCGTTGAAGCGTTAAGCTGGCGTTGGCGGGCGTTGCTACAATATGACACCTCATACGACGCATTCGGACCAAGGATGGTCCCTCTCTACACCAAATACCTTCCTTTCACTGCCCAAAATGTCCACTTTGGCTACTACTCGTACTGATGACGTCACCAATGACGTCACAAATGACGTGAACATCCCTCAAATTGGGGTCTACACCCCAAGAGCTACAAAATGACACCTCACACGACACATTCGGACCAAGGATGGTCCCTCTCTACACCAAATACCTTCCTTCACTGCCCCAAAATGGCCACTTTACTTACTACAACCAACTGCGCATGCGCAGAATGACGCGACTTGCATTTGAAAACACACCATTCTGACTCTAACCCACACAAGCTTCACTTTGACACCTTCCACGACCCATTCGGACCCATAGCGGTCATCTCTACCCCAAACACACACCCACATACCCCCCAAAAATGCCTGCTTTCTATACTACGGCCAGACTGCGCATGCGCAGAATGACCATATTTCTACCCCACATCCACGCCACCAGATGCTCCATTACATAGGCTTCACATGGATACCTCACACGACCCATTCGAACCGTGAATAGCCCATCTCTAACCAAAACACACCCACACACACCCCCAAAAATGCCTGCTTTCTATACTACGGCCAGGCTGAGCATGCGCCGATTATTGACAACGTACGAATTATTAGTGTAGTCAAGTGCTCCTGCATGAGAGCTTCAAAATAAGACCTCATACGACACCATTGGACCACCAGGGATTCACCTAGACTCCAACACGTCCACCCAGTATGGATTTATACATACATTGGGCTTATACCCCAGTATATGGGTCTATATGGGGCTATAGACAGACCTCAAACTTTTTCAAAAATTTCACCGTTTCGTGCCGGGACACTTCCTATCATGTTTGTCTTGACGAGACAAAACAAATCAAAACAACCATACCGCAAATGTCTAGAAGTACGTTTCCCAGTGGGACAAACATTGGTCCTCTACCCCTAGTATGGGACTATATGGGGCTACGTAAACAAATCCTGAAATCTGGTGACCATCTTGGATTTTTGCTAATTTAGAGTATTTATAGTGTTCTTATTTTGTTTCCAATGAATGGTTGGCCCCTTTATAAGAGTTTAGATAAAATGAAACAAATATTGGATGACATTTGAATGAATAATTGGCAATTATGTTTAAAAAATGATTTTCGATGATGGCCATTTTGAAATTCAAATGGAGGTCCCAAATGTTAATGCAAAAACTGGCACCCATTCTTTTCTTAATCAGCGAACTTTCTAGATGTGTTTAGACATGAGTGCCAAGAATCTACCCGAAAAAATGACAAATCTGGAAAATATTACGTAAGCCCATAGACTAATAGTTTATAATGTGGAGAAATTACAGGAGAGTATCTCTCCCCCATATAAATGATTGGAACATTAGAGTTTTTT
>JAVTVY010055187.1:0-31882 GCA_036873755.1 Hanleya hanleyi
AGACTACAGTACAGTTGCACGGGAGCTCTGGTAGTGGACGTCTACTCTCGCCGACTGATCATGATAGAATCAGCCCTATTGGTTTAATTCCCTCCACCCACAGCATTATATCTTTTATCAATGAATTGTATGTTGTCATTATTCTCCTGATGCTATGGTGAATAAATCAGATCAATCAATCAAATCGAAATAGTCAATCCATCAATCTACATCAAGCATCACCGTGGTGGTACAGGACACGTGACTGTGACTTCATCAGTAGTAGAAAAAGCGTCGAGTATCTCGGATGCGCACACGGGACTAGGCGCCTGCCTACGCCCGTATATACTAGCCACTAGGGGTGGTCCTGTGGGGATGAATGAGCTATCGCTGTGTACATTTTCCTGATCGTCGTAATGTAGCCGCTACCAGATCAAAAGGCGATTACCACAATAATTCAGGATCGTTTTCTAATTAAAGAAAAGTGACACGAACGAAGAACATGTGTTCGCAATCTCATTTACTGTTACTTCAGAGAACATGGTATCTTTACCTACTCTTAACCTATTGCAAAATACACATTCGATACAACCTAACATTAGCAACACAGAACTAGAGAACAGAGAACAGTGGCTTCAAACCCAATCTCAGTAAACTCAGATATAATATCACGGTGTATTATATCTGAATTCAGCCCTATATAAATCCCGTGCGAGTTGAAACTACTATTGTTAGCCAATCAGATGGATAGCTGGTTGAATCTATTTCAAAATCACGCCCACAGTAATTACACACGGTAGTTTTCAAATAAGGCATCATTTCCAGACAGGGTCCATAAACATCAAAGAGTTTACTCCCACCGAAAAGTCTGGCTTAGTTAGGGGTAGAAAATATCAAAAGATTGTGCCGTGCGAAGATGTTAATCTCCTTGAAATAAACGTCAATCATTGTCAGAGCGAAAAGGTTGAAATGGTCGTGATTGGCTTATTATGGGATCTCGTAGAATATCTGCGAACATTTCGCACGAAGTTTTCATAGCGTTACGTCTAGATGGTATTCTCCTGATTTACCATCTTGGTTTACCTAGATTGCTTCAAACCATGAGTTTGGTTTCCATTAACTGAGTGGCCTACAAATACACAAGAAGATGCGTTTATTTGTAGGGGTACAGGAGAAATGTGGTCGGGAATTAAATAAAAAAGACCTTATGTAAACATGCATGACTAGATCATCTTCGATACTCCGGAACAATTTCTACGTTCCCACTTCGAACTTGCCTTGGTCGGACGAGCTGCCATTATTGTTCAAAATCAGGAATGTCAATTTCGTTTTACGAATGAACGCCTCCTATGTAAGCTGGCGCAATGGCAATGTCAGCCAATCGCTGATGCCATCTCAGAGCACGTTTCGGAAAGATAATGGATAATGCCAAGTTCAGAGCGTGAGTGTAGAAATTGGCTCGGTGAACGAAGATGGACTAGATCGGTTAACCAGAAACATACCAAGAGTATTATACAAAAGATTTACAGTCAAGTTAATGCTAATGCAATTCATTGTATAGTTCCGGAGCACAGGGCAACACTGGCTCAGAGTAAGAGCGGTGAAACACGCATGCACACTGGGGGAGTAGTAGAGCAAGAGTATATTCCCGTACACAGGGTATTGTTTGGAGAGATATGGGTCAATCGTGGCATGTATGTTTGCTTATTGACGCTCGGTCTCGTCGTATCCATGTATATTGTTTAGTGCCACAACATGTCGTAGTGTCTGGAGAAGGTATGTCCGCATTCAAGAAAAGGAAAAGCCATGTTGACGATTAGTCGTCGAGTTACTCGTCTTTCGGGAAGGGATGCGAGAGAGAGAGAGAGAGAGACACAAATTTTCATATATTTTATTATCTCTAATGTTGCATCGTATCCCTCCCTGGGTATGTTTATCATAGCGTTGATTGTCTTTATGTGTTATCAACATCATCCAATGAGGAACCCCGAGTTCAGAAGCCGTCATTGTTAGCTCCTTGTCGGCCTAGTTCGCTCGGGTCTGTGTTCATCGCCCTTTGGCTCGAATTCACGCCTAAGACGCATACGATTTGCAGAGAGCTCCTTTCACAGACCGCACTTTTCAGACCATCTGTGAGTGGTAACCCATATATACAATGGCTTATTGGTGAGTAGTATACACGATAGGGGTTCTGGCTCACTTTGGATGCCGAGTGGTGGTTGAGTGGTGACTGAATGGATGTCGAGTGGCTGTCGAGTGGTTTACGAGTGGATGGTGAGTGGTTGACGAGTGGATGCCGAGTGGTCGTCGAGTGGTTGCCGAGTAGTGGCCGAGTGGATGCCGAGTGATTGGACCGAGAGAGAGGGGCGTTCCCTTTAGATACTGATTGCAATGAGTATGCCAGAGGTGCAATGAAGGGTAAACTCACATGCCAGTGGCTTAGATTAAGCTCTACGAGGCTATGTGGTCGGAGATTCCTGGGGGATTACTGTAAGGTTCACCTTGCTGTGCTACGGAGGGGTAGTGACACAAAGCCCTGCCTCAGGTGCGGAGTGGGTGTTTTTAACCGTTTCTCACTGTGCAAAGGCTGCGGATATGTGAACGAAAATGTTAAGGCCTGGCAGCAGAAGCAAAGGATCTTTCAGGCCGAGTTTCGACGTCTGGCCGCAATTGATCCCTCTGTAGTATCCCATTTAGAGAAGTCTTTACTTTAGCATATACCAATGCGAAATGACAACCATAGATACTATAGTAAAGAACTTGGCAAAGCTACTTCGACAAGGGGTGGTTACCCCCGAGGTCTTTGGGGAAAGCATAGCTGCTCTTAAGCAGCCGCGCCTTACAGATGAGGAGTTTGACGAAGATATGGCGGAGATTCGAGGGTCGTTCGAACCGAAAAAGAAAGATGAGCCAACCGAGGACCCACGTCGTTCCATTGAGCTGCCAATCCCGGCCCCACGTCGTTCCATTGAGCGGCCAACCCCGGCTCCACGTCGTCCCATTGAGCGGCCAACCCCGGCCCCACGTCGTTCCATTGAGCACCAACCGGCGGATCTCGCGGACGATCGTCAGACGGGCCGCCCGCTCCCGCAGGCGGGTGTTCAAGCTCATCCCCGACGATGGGGAGGCATGCCCTTCACTGGGGAGTCTCTGACGAGGACCGCGACGCGCTCTTCGTGGAGCTCTAGCGGGCGGTCAGCGGGTTGTGGACCACTTTGAGTGAGGAGTGGTGGATGAGTGGTGGCCGAGTGGATGTCGAGTGGTTGCCGTGTTCACATTTAGAGAAGTCTTTACTTTAGCATATACCCACGCGATATGGCAACCATAGATACTACAGTAAAGAACTTGGCAAAGCTACTTCGACAAGGGGAAATGACCCCCGAGGTCTTTGGGGATAGTATAGCTGCCCTTGAGCAGCGGCCAACACCAACCCCTAAAGGTGAAACATGCGAGCGGCCAACCCCGGCCCCACGTTGTTCCATACCTAAAGGTGAAACACGCGAGCAGCCAACACCAACACCACGTTGTTCCATTGAGCGCCCAACACCGGCTCCGTGCCGTTCGATCCATAAAGGTGAAACACGCAGGCGGCCAACACCAACCCCACGGCGTTCTATAGCTAGAAGCAAAGGCAAAACGCGCCTTACGGATGAGGAGTTTGACGAAGTGATGGCCGATCGAACACAAAAAGAAGGAAGAGCCAACAGCCTCCAGAACTGAGAGGCGGTTCCTACGTCCAACTCCCCGCAGCTGTGAAGAACAAAAAGCGGTCGTCAATGTGAAAAACAAAGATGACAACTGTCTCCGATGGGCACTCCGCTCGACCCTATTTCCTGCAAATAACAATGTGGACAGACCCTCCAAGTATTCAACAGACGATGGTCTCGATTTCACAGGAATTGACGCCCCCACACCCATATCCCAGATCCAGAAGCTTGAAAAACAAAACAACCTGGCTATCAATGTATTTGGCTGGGACAAGGGTGTCATCGTCCACCGCGCCAGCAACCAACCCATGGACATGCCAAGAATTAACCTCCTGCTGGTCGAAAAGGCGGGCAAGTTCCACTACACCTGGTTTAAGGACCTCAACCGACTCTTGTATGATCAGTCCAAATACAAGGGATGCAAGTATTTCTGCGATAGGTGCCTCGCAACCCCCTACTCTAGAAAAGACCTGCTAGAGGCCCACAAGCCATATTGCCGTGGGATCGGGCAGACAGCGGTGCGG
Source organism: Hanleya hanleyi (assembly GCA_036873755.1). Classification (NCBI taxonomy): domain Eukaryota; kingdom Metazoa; phylum Mollusca; class Polyplacophora; order Lepidopleurida; family Hanleyidae; genus Hanleya; species Hanleya hanleyi. The sequence goes on from JAVTVY010055187.1 coordinate 4,211, forward strand.
ATATTCTGGGGCCGTTCGAACACAAAAAGAAGGAAGAGCCAACAGCCTCCAAAATTTTCCGAACCATCCAGGACTACCAGAAGGAGATCCTGGACCAGTTCAATGTTGCGAGCAACGAAAAGACAGGCGTGCTTACCTTCAGGCAGACGCCGTGGATAATCGGGGGTTTCCTGCGAGGTTGGCAGATGGATGTACCTCAAGACCATCCTTTCGGCGCGGACACAATAGCTTTCTTGAAGCATGTGCGCCCCAAGATCCACCAGAAACTCACAGAAGAGATCTTGGCTCTCAGAGGAGTTAAATTCCAGCTTGCTCTTAAGATCAAGCTACTAAAAAGATGTCGTGAATGGAAACTCGAGGAGTTCGCAGAACCGGTGCTCCGCCACAAGCAGGAGGCTGTCACGAAGGGCAGTGAGATCGACCAGGCAATAGATAGGGCTTTCCCCACTATCCAGGAGACGCTTGAGAAATGGACACAGGGAGGCTCGGGGTGGGTGGTCGTAGGAGTGCAGACTCTCTGGCTGGACATTGCCCGGTATCAGCCACTGAGGGGTGGCTCCTACATCCCACTCCCCGCATCTGTGAAGAACAAAATAGCGGTCATCAATGTGAAAAACAAAGATGACAACTGCCTCCGATGGGCTCTCAGATCGGCCCTATTTCCTGCAGATGACCATGTGGACAGACCCTCCAAGTACCCCGCCCAGGATGGCCTGAACTTTGCAGAAATTGACGCCCCCACACCCATATCCCAGATCCAGAAGGTTGAAAAACAGAACAACCTGGCCATAAATGTCTTTGGCTGGGATAAGGGAGTTATCGTCCACCGCGCCAGCAACCGACCCATGGACATACCACGGATTAACCTCCTGCTGGTCGAAAAGGCGGGCAAGTTCCACTACACCTGGATCAAGGACCTCAACCGACTCTTGTATGATCAGTCCAAATACAAGGGGCGCAAGTACTTCTGCGATAGGTGCCTCGCAACCCCCTACTCTAGAAAAGACCTGCTAGAGGCCCACAAGCCATATTGCCGTGGGATCGGGCAGACAGCGGTGCGGGTGGAGATGCCCGAAGAGGGGAAGAACAAACTAACCTTCCAAAATCACCAGAAACAACTTCCAGCCCCATTTATTATTTACGCCGACTTTGAGGCTCTCACAACAAAGGTTGAGGGCCCCGAGCTAGACCCCACCAAGAGCAACACCCAGAAAACAAATCAGCATGAGGCTTGCAGCTACTGCTACGTAGTGGTGCGCTGTGATGGACACACAGAACCGCCTGTGGAGTACAGAGGGCCAGATGCAGCAAAGCACTTCCTACAAGCTCTCCAGCAAGAGGAGCGTAAAATGAAGGCGGTGCTGAGCTGCCCCAAAGCCATGCGGATGACCCAAGAGGACTGGCAGGCCTACAATACAGCCACCATCTGTCATGTGTGTGAGAAGCCATTAGCTCCGCTAATAGATGGAGACTCTGTACGCGACCACTGCCACATCACGGGGAAATATCGAGGTGCCGCCCACAACGCCTGCAACCTCAAGCTGCGGCTGAGCCCCAAAACCACAACATTCCCAGTCGTCTTCCACAACCTACGGGCCGTTCGAACACAAAAAGAATGAAGAGCCAACAGCCTTCAAAACTTTCCGAACCACCCAGGACAACCAGAAGGAGATCCTGGACCAGTTCAATGTTGCGAGCAACGAAAAGACAGGCGTGCTTACCTTCAGGCAGACGCCGTGGATAATCGGGGGTTTCCTGCGAGGTTGGCAGATGGATGTAACTCAAGACCATCCTTTCGGCGCGGACACAATAGCTTTCTTGAAGCATGTGCGCCCCAAGATCCACCAAAAACTCACAGAAGAGATCCTGGCTCTCAGAGGAGTTAAATTCCAGCTTGCTCTTAAGATCAAGCTTCTAAAAAGATGTCGTGAATGGAAACTCGAGGAGTTCGCAGAACCTGTGTTCCGCCACAAGCAGGAGGTTGTCACGGAGGTCAGTGAGATCAACCAGGCACTAGATAGGGCTTTCCCCACTATCCAGGAGACGCTTGAGAAATGGACACATGAAGGCTCGGGGTGGGAGGTCGTAGGAGTGAAGACTCTCTGTCTGGACATTGCCCGATATCAGCCCCTGAGAGGCGGTTCCTACGTCCAACTCCCCGCAGCTGTGAAGAACAAAAAGCGGTCGTCAATGTGAAAAACAAAGATGACAACTGTCTCCGATGGGCACTCCGCTCGACCCTATTTCCTGCAAATAACAATGTGGACAGACCCTCCAAGTATCCAACAGACGATGGTCTCGATTTCACAGGGATTGACGCCCCCACACCCATATCCCAGATCCAGAAGCTTGAAAAACAAAACAACCTGGCTATCAATGTATTTGGCTGGGACAAGGGTGTCATCGTCCACCGCGCCAGCAACCAACCCATGGACATGCCAAGAATTAACCTCCTGCTGGTCGAAAAGGCGGGCAAGTTCCACTACACCTGGATCAAGGACCTCAACCGACTCTTGTATGATCAGTCCAAATACAAGGGGCGCAAGTACTTCTGCGATAGGTGCCTCGCAACCCCCTACTCTAGAAAAGACCTGCTAGAGGCCCACAAGCCATTTTGCCGTGGGATCGGGCAGACAGCGGTGCGGGTGGAGATGGCCGAAGAGGGGAAGAACAAACTAACCTTCCAAAATCACCAGAAACAACTTCCAGCCCCATTTATTGTTTACGCCGACTTTGAGGCTCTCACAACAAAGGTTGAGGGCCCCGAGCCAGACCCCACCAAGAGCAACACCCAGAAAACAAATCAGCATGAGGCTTGCAGCTACTGCTACGTAGTGGTGCGCTGTGATGGATACACAGAACCGCCTGTGGAGTACAGAGGGCCAGATGCAGCAAAACACTTCACACAAGCTCTCCAGCAAGAGGAGCGTAAAATGAAAGCGGTGCTGAGCTGCCCCAAAGCCATGCTGATGACCCAAGAGGGCTGGCAGGCCTACAATACAGCCACCATCTGTCATGTGTGTGAGAAGCCATTAGCTCCGCTAATAGATGGAGACTCTGTACGCGACCACTGCCACATCACGGGGAAATATCGAGGTGCCGCCCACAACGCCTGCAACCTCAAGCTGCGGCTGAGCCCCAAAACCACAACATTCCCAGTCGTCTTCCACAACCTACGGGCCGTTCGAACACAAAAAGAATGAAGAGCCAACAGCCTTCAAAACTTTCCGAACCACCCAGGACAACCAGAAGGAGATCCTGGACCAGTTCAATGTTGCGAGCAACGAAAAGAGAGGCGTGCTTACCTTCAGGCAGACGCCGTGGATCATCGGGGGTTTCCTGCGAGGTTGGCAGATGGATGTAACTCAAGACCATCCTTTCGGCGCGGACACAATAGCTTTCTTGAAGCATGTGCGCCCCAAGATCCACCAAAAACTCACAGAAGAGATCCTGGCTCTCAGAGGAGTTAAATTCCAGCTTGCTCTTAAGATCAAGCTTCTAAAAAGATGTCGTGAATGGAAACTCCAGGAGTTCGCAGAACCTGTGTTCCGCCACAAGCAGGAGGTTGTCACGGAGGTCAGTGAGATCAACCAGGCACTAGATAGGGCTTTCCCCACCATCCAGGAGAAGCTTGAGAAATGGACACATGAAGGCTCGGGGTGGGAGGTCGCAGGAGTGAAGACTCTCTGGCTGGACATTGCCCGGTATCAACTCCTGAGAGGCGGTTCCTACGTCTCACTCCCCGCAGCTGTAAAGAACAAAAAAGCGGTCGTCAATGTGAAAAACAAAGATGACAACTGTCTCCGATGGGCACCCCGCTCGATCCTTTTTCCTGCAAATAACAATGTGGACAGACCCTCCAAGTATCCAATAGACGATGGTCTCGATTTCACAGGAATTGACGCCCCCACACCCATATCCCAGATCCAGTAGCTTGAAAAACAAAACAACATGGCTATCAATGTATTTGGCTGGGACAAGGGTGTCATCGTCCACCGCGCCAGCAACCAACCCATGGACATGCCAAGAATTAACCTCCTGCTGGTCGAAAAGGCGGGCAAGTTCCACTACACCTGGATTAAGGACCTCAACCGACTCTTGTATGATCAGTCCAAGTACAAGGGATGGAAGTACTTCTGCGATAGGTGCCTCGCAACCCCTCCTCTAGAAAAGACCTGCTAGAGGCCCACAAGCCATATTGCCGTGGGATCGGGCAGACAGCGGTTCGTGTGGAGATGCCCGAAGAGGGGAAGAACAAACTAACCTGTCAAAATCACCAGAAACAACTTCCAGCCCCATTTATTGTTTACGTCGACTTTGAGGCTCTCACAACAAAGGTTGAGGGCCCCGAGCTAGACCCCACCAAGAGCAACACCCAGAAAACAAATCAGCATGAGGCTTGCAGCTACTGCTACGCAGTGGTGCGCTGTGATGGATACACAGAACCGCCTGTGGAGTACAGAGGGCCAGATGTAGCAAAGCACTTCCTACAAGCTCTCCAGCAAGAGGAGCGTAAAATGAAAGCGGTGCTGAGCAACCCCAAAGCCATGCGGATGACCCAAGACGGCTGACAGGCCTACAATACAGCCACCATCTGTCATGTGTGTGAGAAGCCATTAGCTCTGCTAATATATGGAGACTCTGTACGCGACCACTGCCACATCACGGGGAAGTATCGAGGTGCCGCCCACAACGCCTGCAACCTCAAGCTGCGGCTGAGCCCCAAGACCACAGCATTCCCAGTCGTCTTCCACAACCTACGGGGCTACGACTCGCACCTCCTCATGCAGGCCATCTCGAAGGTGGAGGGGAGGGTAACCTGCATCCCAACCAATACAGAAAAGTACATCTCCTTCTCCCTCGGGCAGCTCCGTTTCATTGACAGTGTCATGTTCCTGCTGGCCTCTCTTGATAAGTTGGTGGCAGCAAACCAGCCCGAGGCCTTCCAAATAGCGGCTCAGTATGAGCCTTGCAAAGAAAGGCGAGAGCTGCTGCTGCGCAAAGGTGTCTACCCGTATCAGTATATGGACTCGTGGGAGCGATTCGGAGAACTCCAAATCCCCACAAAGGAAGCTTTCTACAGCAAGCTCTGTGACGAGCACATCAGCGAGGAGGATTACTCTCACGCGCAAAAGGTCTGGGAGACCTTCGGGTGCCGGAATCTGGGGGAATATCACGACCTCTACAATCGTACGGACGTCCTCCTCTGGCAGACGTCTTCGAGACCTACATGTGGCACTACGGTCTGGGCCCCGCACACTACTACACCAACCCTGGCCTCTCCTGGGATGCATTGCTCAAGTAAACAGGAGTAGATCTTGAACTAATCACTGACTATGACCAGCACATCTTTATCGAAAAAGGGTTGCGGGGTGGAATCTCTATGGTTTCGAAAAGATACGCTTGGGCCAACAATCCACTGGTAATATCACAGTCACATCATCTATCTTGATGCCAACTACCTCTATGGCTGGGGAATGAGCCAACCTTTGCCTACAAAATTGCCTGCGAATACCCGTATTAATGCAGTGGCACCCTAACGCAGGAGAGATCTACGCCATACACAGACGGACCTATTCGTATGTCCTATTGTCATAACGTTTTAAATATTAGAGTGAAAGAGAGATCAACAAACACAAATTTTCATATATTTTATTATCTCTAATGTTGCATCATACCCCTCCCTATCAAAGCGTTGATTGTCTTTATGTGTTATCAACATCATCCAATGAGGAACCCCGAGTTCAGAAGCCGTCATTGTTAGCTCCTTTTCGGCCATGTTCGCTCGGGTCTGTGTTCATCGTTCTTTGGCTCGAATTCACGCCTAAGACGCATACGATTTGCAGAGAGTTCCTTTCACAGTTTGACCGCACTTTTCAGAGCATCTGTGAGTGGTAACCCATATATACTGTGGCTTATTGGTGAATAGTATATGAGCAGTACAAAGAGACCCTCTTCGGCAAGAAGACCTTCCGCCACGGTATGAACGTACTGCGGTCTGAGCGCCACAGCATCTACGCACAGCACTTGAACAAGGTATCACTGTCCCCCTTCGACAGCAAGCGCTGGATTGAAGAAAATGGGGTGGACACCCTAGCCGACGGCCACAAGTACCTAGTCCCCGCTGGGGTGAGTGAGATGGATGCGTTTATTGAAGAGAATTTTTATCCTAGCGACGTAGAACACCATCTGGCGACAGCTGAGTATCGGGAGGCACCACAAAGAGCTCATCCCGGACAAATTCACGAGCAGGGCCATCTTGCAGATGATACAGGACAGGCTCATCAGGCTTGGTGACCGAGAGTCCAAGCCGGTACACCTGGAGGGACCACACTGGATCAGTTGCGCGACGTCTTCCACCCTCCAGCTCGCCATCCTGGTATAGGTACCGAACGCCAACACCAGAGGGAAGCTTCTCCTCTTTGCAACAATAGAAGAGGGTTTTTGTGTCACAGCCACACACTTGATGGCATCCTTAGGCTTCTTATCGGTGAGGCGGGTCACTTCTCCGTTCAGGGCCCTTACGACGGCAGGCAGTCGAGCCAACCACTCCGTTGAAGTCGCATCTCCTCGGCGTATTGGTGCCCAAACAATCGCTCAGCCAGAGTCCGGTTAAAGCGCCCCACGATCCCGTGGTCCCGATGAATGTCCACACGACCGCGCCTGACAGAAACGTCATGCTTGGTCAGTAGCTGGTTCACCGCGCCCATAAACTCGCGCCCCGGGTCAACCTGATGACGCTTCGGCCAGCTAAGAGGGCTCCGCTTGTAAATGCGGGAGAGAGCGTCAGCGACCTCTTTGGCTTCTTTTGTGGCCAGAGTCTCGGCCTCCTTGTAGCGCGATGCCACATCTACAACCGTGAGTGCATACTTGTAGGTTTTGCGAACACGGGGGAAGCGGTCGTGTGGTAGAAAGAGCAGGTCGTCTTGATGAACCTCGTTCGGCATCTTTACACCAAAACGCGGGCGTGGAACATGGCGAGGGCGCGGAAGATAAATCTGCCAAACGGCCTGCTTCTTGAGCCATATTCGGGCCATATCTTCGGAGACTCTGGCTGCTGCGGTGAGGTTCTTGATAGCCGCTAGCCCCTTCTAGTAACCGCTCGGGCTGTAGTAGTGCCCTGCGAGGCGTCGGGATAGCATTTCCGTTTCACGATCAATCGTAGTTGCTGTCGTGCCGACATTCGAAGAGGTGAAATCCTCTAATATTGCTAGTGTGCGTGGCAACTGGCCTTGTGCACAAAACGTGCGGCTCTACTAGGCTACAAGTTTTTGGCTACTTTATAGCTGACCAGGCCTGTAGCTGCCATCCCCAGCAAGATGAAAGCAATCTCGCGGTCATTCTGCGAACCAGAGTGCGCGTAGAAGTCCGAAAGACGAGGCTCTGAGCCGAGAGGGTCAAGTGTTTTGCCCGTGACTTGTGAGTACTCGCGGATTGCGGCATCGATGTCGTGGAATGTGCGAACGGCGTGTCCCTGTCATCGGAGCTCTTCATTTATCCAGTCAAGCCTTTCGGTTGGTATTTTTGTCCATGCATCCCTTATAGCCTGGAGCTGTTCTATAGCCTTGTCATGGCGTTTGCGCTCTTCGTCAACACCCGAACTTCGAAACATTGAAAAGAAGTAATTCGACCTACTGAAAGCAAGAGCATTGACCAGAGCTCCACCCACTAGCAAGGCAATCGAGGCCATGTTTTATACGCTGTTCCTGCTGGCACGGCTACTGTTTTTACCTTCTGACATCTTTGAAGACATTATTGCATACGAAAAGGATCTTTGAATTGCTCGGTCCCTGTAGTTTCGGTCGGAACGACTGACGTCAGGCGCGCTGCCGCTCGACGATCGATTGGTTCTCTGACAAGCGGCGATCCTGAAAGGGCACGCGAGCGCAACATGTATCCCACGAGCAGAGCCCCTGCAATTCCTAAACTGCATAGTATATAAAGAGCCCCCTGTGGTCCAGCAGTTCGTGCAATTTCGACGGTCGGTTCGGTGCTTGAGGTGGTCGTCTCGGCAGCCTGTGACACTCCTGTGGAAGCAAGACGTTCCTTGGCCTCCTTGAGCTCCATCTTCAGTGGTTCTTGTTTGACCTTTCGCGCGGCAGCGCCCTTTCGTCCCGCTTCCACCTTTTTAGGGTTCTTCTCATCAGGCGCTGCCCCTTCCTGACTGAGGGTCTGCCGAGTCACTCTCACCGGCGGCTGATTGGCTTGTGGTTCCAGTACCTCCGTCATCATCGAATGTAGACGCATATGTCCGTGTGCCATGACAGAACGTGTGACCAAATTGGCAGTGTTTAACAGTGGTAAGCAATGTGGCCAGGGGTGCTAAGAGCATCCCGAAGCGGTGGTACAGCTGACAAGTAGCATTGCTAAGCCCATGCTCAACGAAGGGGTCATCTTCTAGGTCAGCAACGAGCTTTGACTGATTCTCAGATGGAATGGGGAGTAAAGTGCTGGCTGCCATGGCATAGAGCTGAAGTACAGCTGTCCCCAAGATCTTAGTCATCTTAGCTCCCAAACGCGCTTCATATCGCGCATACAGTTTGTCAACTTCTATATCGTCCAGGCTTTCGACCTGGTCCAGTGTAATGACCCTCCCCATGTACTCCTTGGTCTGTCCTCCGGCGGCCAATGCTGCTAGTCTTTCGCGCTTACTAGCAATAGTCATCCCGGCGGTTCCTACGGAGCTAGAGCGAGACCTTGCGGTTCCGGCTGCCACGCCGTCGTGGCAACTAGATGTAGCCGCCTCGGCACGACCGTCGGCCTCTTCTTCCAACAGCTTGCAAATAATCTCATCGCAATCAATGTTTGCTACGCGCGTGCCGCTGGCAAAAGTTAACACTATGACTTACGTACCTCTTCAGTTTAATATATTCGTAAATGATTTACACAAAGGCCCCGAGAGTAAGAATCTGGCAAAGCAGTAGCACTTCCCACATTTACGGTCTGAACAGCAGTTAACGGTTAGCTAACAACCATATACGCAGCCGGCTGGTCAGTTTTTAGCAGGAACTTTGCATATTTTGTCTCTGCCAGCAGCGCCCTAGTTTTGAGTCGCTCATCTCTTGTTGAAATAACATCGTTCTCGTGGAGACACTCTTCAAAAGAATCGCGGTCCTTACAGTGAAACAGAGCGCACCATCGCGTCTGCTCTCGTAGATCCTTCAAGACCGAGTTGTACTTCTGGGTCAGCACCCTAACGCTCTGCTCTGTGTGGCGGCCATTGCAGGCTAGCTCAGTCTTTCTCTTTGGTTAGAGCCTTGCTTGCGGCACAGTCGTCAATGATGTACAAAGTGTGTTCTCCGGCAAATAGGCAATAGAATGCTCGCAGATTGTCGTGGAGGCGCTCGCCGGGGTCAAGTATGTAGATCTCTGGGTCAGCCCAGACCCATTGTCGGGCTAGATAGGTGTTGTTGTAGCGGACATCGGCCTGGCCATAGCCACGAAAGACTTGCTGATTTAGCAAGGAATCCTCCCCGCGGATATATTGAAGTAGGCGCCTCTTCAAAGAACAATACACATCGATTTTTGATATCAAGCTCTTTCGCATTTACACGCGCGAAAGCTGACAATAAATACTACAGCACTGCGTGTGGTTACTGACTGCCGGATCTGATAAATTAAATTGTATTAGTTTTTCAAACACAACAAAACCGATTCGGGTTAAAGCTAAATTTGCTACCTCCCCCTCCTCCCGTTTATTTTTACAAAATTCCACCACGTCACCTGAGTCCCTTAAGAATGAGCGCGAGGATTTCCCGGGCTATATATTATTTTCCCACACCGATCATTCCGTAGGACTTTGGCAGGTACCTTGTTCGTACATGTCACCATCTAACACTCCTAATTGTTAATCTAGTATTTTCGAAATCTATTTTACTAGGCAAATTACAGAAGTGATCGAAATATTTGTTCATACGATGGCAATTGACACATACGCTCATCAAAGACCCCGGAAAAGTCTTTAATAAGATATATACCGACAGCAATAGTATATAACAAGCGAACAACCTGTTCCTGGACAACAGACGTGGTGCGACCGGGATCGAACTGAGGTATTTTGCTTGTGAGTTCAGTGCTCTACCTCTGCTCTAACCCGATCTTCTGAAATATGAAGGAAAAAAAATCATATACCTTCCACGCCGTTGTGAAAGACTTTATTTCCTGTTATCGTATCGATTTCTGACCGTGCGAGACAAGGAGGCTTGTGTATTAAGCTCAGAGAAAAAATCTATAGTAACCTACATACAGCACTCAGATATACGGAACAGGGCTGAATGCTAGCAAGCATTCGTATAGACACGACCCAGCTAACACATTTAGTCTATTCAGGTAGGTGTATGGAAAGATGGCAAGTATGAAGCCACTATCGTTTGCGGCTTGGATTACACCTTGCGAAAAACTCCACCCGTTTCTACGAACTACGAACGGCCGAAGTTTTTCTGACCTGGTAAACTGACGAGGTGCGCAGAAAAATCCACTCGTCAACCACTCACCATCCACTCGTAAACCACTCGACAGCCACTCGACATCCACTCGGCCACCACTCGACCACCACTCGGCATCCAAAGTGAGCCAGAACCCCTATCGTGTATACTACTTTGGTGCCATATTATAAACGTGTAATTTCCCATATGAAACGTCGTATTATCTGTATGTTTTCGATTTTCTCATCAATCGATCTTCCCATTTCTTCAATGTTAACGGCAAATCGGCGAGAACCGACTTGCTGCAACGATACCGTTTTCAGTTTGGAAAGGGTAATCACACAGAAATAGCCGAATGAATCACAACGAAAATTAGAAAATCACACGGAAAATGCGGAATCACAAGGAAAATAATTTTCTCCGCGGTGGAAATGTTTTCTCCGCGCTGGGAGTATACGTGACTTTCCTAAGCCTAGCATGGTGGATATGGCCTAGCATATGTGTATTTCCACCGCGGAGAAAATTATTTCAACCGCGGAGAAAATATTTCCAACGTGGAGAAAATATTTCAACAGCGGAAAAAATATTTCCACCGCTGAGAAAATTATTTTCACCGTGGAGAAAATATTTCCACAGCTGAGAAAATATTTCCACCGCGGAAAAAATATTTCTACCGCGGAGAACATATTTCAGCCGCGGAGAAAATTATTTCTAGCGTGGAGAAAATATTTCTACCGCGGAGAAAATATTCCAACCGCGGAGAAAATATTTCAACCGCGGAGGGAATATTTCCACCGCGGAGAAAATATTTCAACCGCGAAGAAAATATTTCAACCACGGAGATTATTTCCACCGCGGAGAATATATTTCCACCGCGGAGAAAATATTTCAACCTAAGTCTCGCTTTCAAATATCCACCATTTTGTTTAAAGTGCTAGGCTTAGGAAAGTCACGTGTATTCCCACAGCGGAGAAAATATTTCAACCGCGAAAAAAAGGATTTTCATTGTGATCCCGAATTTTTCGTGTGATTTTGTAATTTTCATTGTGATTCAGTCTCATCGCGTATAAAAGCCGCATGAGTGATCATCAAACGGGTGAGATAAATTGAAGAGAAATACACAAACACAGGGAAAATGTATAGTTAAACTTATGGGAAACATGAAATCATAGAGGAAATGTATAGTTTTATTGGATGGCACTAATAAGACACCGTACATATACTCTTGGCTTGGCTTGGCTTTCATAATGGCTCGGAATGTGGTATCTCCGTTCATTTCAAGCGTCAGCTGAATACATTGTTCGTAGAATGCCATGGTATTATATAAAAGAGATCTGGACCCTTGACTTACTTTTGTGGTGTCATGTGGTGCTCACGTGGTGCTCACGTGACGGTCACGTGATCGCGGAGGTCAAGGTCATTATAGTTCCGACATTTGGGGACATGTATTCCGCTGCGGTGACGCGGTCCTCCGCCGTGATGCGGTCGCGGAGAGAAGCTTCCGCGGACGGAAAGTAGTCCCGAGTCTTCAAATACGCGGGGGGAGATTCTCCGGCAATGTCCTGCAATGGTCGGGAATATTCGGCAAACTTCGGGAATGTCCGGCAATGTGCGGTCGTCTCCGGCAACGTCCGGTCATCTCCGGGAGAATATATGGGTCAGTAAGCCTTTAATGCCAAAGCATCGATGGAATGCATGGAACAGGATCCCCGACAATATCGCCAGTACTATGCCCAGCATAAATGGCAAGTGGGGAACCCTCGACATAGCCATAAAGTTGGAGAAGGGAAAGGGTCCCAGTAGCACTCGAACCCGGGTTGCTTTCTCCAGAAGCAGACGACACCTTATCCTACCTAGAAAATAGCCTCATATATCTACCCGGGTGGCAGATCACTATACCGCTATACCCAGTCGCCAACCCACGCATGGACATGGGAGTGGGAAACCCGCACATGTTCATTGCGGTATGGGTTGTGGGATCTTGCTTTTTTCGCCTCGACACGTAGAACCCCCCGGGCGAGGTATTGAAGCTAAGCGGTGATTTTCCTCTCCAAAAAGTCACTGTACGCATGCGCATTGGACAAGTAGCGCTGGGGTGGACGTTTTGGGGTCGAGGTGGGCTCATAATGGTCAGATTGAGTCGTGAGAGGTATCAATGTGAAGTTCTCGTGGGGGAACATCCGACTGGATGGAGTGACGTGGAACTAACGCCATTTTGCGCATGCGCAGTATGGAAAGGGTGTTGGAATGGACGTTTTGGTGGTATAGGTGGACTCCTGATGGTCCGATTGGGTCCATCCGACTGGACTAGTGTATCATTCGTTTCCAATTACGGGAAAAGGGTAAGGGAAGGGACCTAGTGGTCCGATTGGGTCGTATGAGGTGTCTTCATGAAGCATTCGTAAAGGTCCATCCGACTGGACTAGTATGTCGTGCGTTTTTAACTTTCTGCACATGCGTAGACAGGGAATTATGGGGAAAGGGTATGGGAAGGGGCGTTTTGGGTTTGAGGTGGACCACTCTTGGTCCGAATGAGTCGTATTAGGTATCAATGTGAAGCTCTCGTGGGCAAGCGTCTTAACTGGATCGGGGTGGCGTGGAAATAGCGTATATTTGCGCATGCGCAGTAGAAAAAGTGTAATGGAATGGACGATTTAAGGTCGATATGGACCCATAGTGGTCAGATTGGCCCGAGGGAGGACTTATTTTGAAGTTCTCTTGGGGTAGCGTTGGATTGGACTGGTGTTTAGTCCCGCTCCCTCATTCTGTGCATGGGCAGTTGGGGTGTAGTAAGTGAAGTGGCCATTCTAGAGGTGCGCAGGGGTATATTTGAGAGATTCTGGGACCATCCGTGGTCAAAATGCGTCGTGTGAGATGTCAAAGTGAAACCCTCGTGGAGTAGACCACGACTGGAGTGATGTCCATGTCATCTGTGACGTCATTGGTGACGTCATCAGTAGGAATAGTAGCAGAAGTGGGCTTTTTGGGTGTGTGGAGATGAACCATCCGTGGTCCAAATGGACCGCGTGGGATGTCATCTTGTAGCTCTCTGTGTGTAGATGGCGAATAAATGGTGTCTGCTGGAAGTCGCATCGTGCTACGCTTGCGCACTTGGGCATTAGTGAAGAAAGATCTCAATTTGGGCTTGCGTGGGAGTGTGTTTGAGTGATTAAGCGACCACTATTGGTCCGATTGGGTCGTGGGAGGTGTCACGGTAATGCACTCGTAGAGTAGACTCCAACTGGATGGGTGTGTCGTGGAAAGAAGGGTATGGCCCGCATACGCAGACAGAGAATTGTGGGGGAAAAGGCATTGGAAAGGCCGTTATGGTGTCGAGATGGACCAGTATTGGTCTGAATGGGTCGGGGGAGGTATCTGTTTAAAGCACTCGTGGCTCCAATTGGAGAGGCTGAGTCGTGGAAATGACGTCCTTCTGCACATGTGCAGTCGTGGAGTAATAGAAAAAGGACAGTTTTGGAAGTGAGTACGGGCACTATATCACATCGGAGGTATATATTTCATCCAAGTATAGCGGATAGCGGTTGTCGTGAATAACAACAAGTTCAGTAATGTTAATACAGTTTAATATTCCCAATGTGACATCATACAACGGCTGGGGGAGCCGCCCTGAGTATGTTTAGTATGTTCACAGAAAAAAAATTGACATATAAAACACCATGTATTATTATTTAACGCACCGTCACATTAGGTACAGAGCTCAAGTCAACGATCAGCATGTGGACATATAGAGTATGTTATGGTATTCATCAGTGCATGGGTGAATCCCTTCATCCGAGGAGGTGGCCGATCAGTTTAATCACGAAGAACGTGACATTGGTCACCCTCTCCATCGTCCACTTGGTGTTGTGGCGTTGACGTGGCGACCATTCCAAGGCATCCACGGTGTCCAGTTGCTCCAGCATCGTCTCCAGTGACGCAAGATTGGTAATGGTGAAAGGATGGTCGTACACTTGGTTGTTGGCACTGGAATAGAAATAGCGCAGTTGATCGGTCATCTTATGGCGTAAGATGTAACCGAAAGCGACGTTTAATTTGATAGACCGTAGGTTGGTCATCGAAGAAGGCTTCCACGTAGCTGCGTAGACGGACAGTGCCGGATGATGGGCCAATGACACCGATAGATGTCACTCACTGGATGGGCGTCCTATAAGAGATCACTTGGAACATTCATCGGCTCGTTCAGAAAATGTTCGATGTTGTCAGCCGTATGACTCGGAACCGCAACGCTGGGGTCTGGCTCGATATCCAGCCCCTCCTGGACTGTGGGTATAGGCGGGCTGGTCATGGTCACATCACCAGTGGCATTAGACTCCCTGGGCTCGTCTTCAATGGGACTGACCTTCCGGGGCTCCTCCTCAGGGCTCCGAAATACGAAGACAAACCAACAACAAATGCCAAAAGCATTAGAAAAGAACAGCCAACAATGCGTCTGATATCCGGACGAGTGTGTATCTGAATTGTAGCCACACCTGTGTTGTGATGAAGGGAATAGTAAAATGTGTAATATGCAATACAAATGTATGCTTGTTGTTGTTGTTGATGTCTGTTGATTGTTTTCATTGAATGTGTCGGAGCGTATCGTCGTGATGAGAGAAACTTTTCTGAGAGAATGTACACAAGCTTGAGATGGTCCTCGGTCAGGCCCACACACAAACACAAACACATACACCCTCCCACCTACAAACACACCCATCGACACACAAACACGTATGCTTGCTCGCGCACACACACGCATTTTATGTACTCGGTACCCTATGCAGGGGAGGTAACCCTATCAAGTAGCCAGATCGAATATGGCCCCTTTTTCAACTACTGGCGCAGGCGCACCTCCGAAACTGCAATTTCTCTACTACCACCCGACTGCGCATGCGCTGAATGAAGTGACGTCCAATAACAACTAGCCCAGGTGGACTCTACCATACGAGCGCTTCATCCACGACTGCGCATGAGCGTAATAACGTGCCTTCCCATAAAAATCACATCACTCAGCCTCGCCCTCACGAGCGCTCCAACAGGACATCTCATACGACCTATTTGGACCACGGATGGGCTAACGTATAGCAAAACTGTGGGGTGAGGCATTATACAAGTAGCGGAATTTGGCAGTTTTCATCATTCGTTGATCTGCAGTCGACAAGTTCCCGTGTACGACTTGGCTGAAGACATTTACTCCTCAAAGTACTTTGCGTCGCCACAAGACCTCCGCCCACAACGGCGCACGGTATACTTATATAACCTGAGCACGGTCATTTAATCGGGAAGATACTTTACTGCGATACAAACGCTTACTCCACGAGAGCGCGACGGAACAATGTAACGATTGTGGTCAACTCTTCAAACGACCCAGTCAGTTAAGGCAGCATAAACGTTTGATTCATGCCCCGTCTCCACGACACCCAGGAAGGCCAGTCCCATTGAAGACGAGCACGGGGAGACGAATGCCACTGGTGATGTGATCATGACCAGCCCGCCTATACCCATAGTCCAGGAGCGCCTGGATATCCAGCTGGACCCCAGCGTTACGGTTCCGAGTCATACGCCTAACAACAACGAATATTTTCTGGAGAAGCCCATAAATGTTCTTAGCGATATCTAACAGGACGCCCATCCAGAGAGTGACATCTATCGACGCCATTGGCCCATGATTCGGCACTGTTTCCATCTTCATCGCCCTATATTGAATGTGTACAATTTCCGACTGACCCACGACGCCCGTTTACGCAGCTGCGCAGAATCACATCAGTTCCACGTCACACCTATCCAGACGGATGCTGCCTCACGAGGTGCCTCACTCGATCCCATCAGACCATTAGGGACCCTTCTCGATCCCAAAACGTCCACTCCAGCGCTACTTGCCCAAGGCGCATGCGTAAAGTGGCTTTTTACAAAAATTTTACCCATATCGCAATGAGCATGAGTGGGTTTCCCATTAGGTTCAACATTGCATACCGCACATGTCCATGCATGGGTTTGCGATTGGGTTTAGCGGTATAGTGATCCCCCCTCTATATGAGGCTATTTTCAACCTTGTGTGCTTTTGGAGAGAGCTACCCGGGTTCGAAAACCCTTTCCCTTTTCCCACTGTATGGCTATGACGAGGGTTCCCCGCTTGCCACTTATGCTGGTCATAGTGCTGGCGATATTGTCGGGGAACCTGTTCCATGCGTTCCAAGGATGTTTCGGCATTAAAGGCTTATTGACCCTTCTATTCTCCCGGAGATTGCCGGAGATGACCGGACATTCCCGAAGAATCTCCCGCGTATTTGAAGTCTCGGAACTAATGTCTGTCCGCGGAAGCTTCTCCCCGGGACCGCATCACCGCCGGACCGCATGACCGCGTCACCTTGAAGGAATACATGCCCCAAAGGTAACGTGATGGAACTACAGTGACCTTGACCTCTACGATCACGTGATCGTCACGTGAGCACCACATGCCACCACAAAAGTAGGTCAATACTACTGACTATTTTTCTGATGTCGGGCGAAGTGTCAGTCGGCAGAATCCCATTATCAGTCGGCAGAATCCCAATAATCAGCGGATAGACTTTCAATCTCACCAATCCCTGCATCTTTATGCTTGATTCGGCTCGCAGTATAAGCGGCAATGGTCTCCACGGCGTCTGGTGCCTCGATCTCTTCGTATCCATGTATATTCTTCTGCTGGCGCATCATATCACAGTGTCTGGTCAAGGCAACGATAAGCCATGTTGACGGTTAGAGGTCGACAGTGCACGTCTTTCAAATATGACTGCTTTCATGTACGGGCATTAAGACGGGCTTTGGCGGGCATCAACCCTATCTAGCTGCTCTGGAGGTTGACTTTGGAAACAGTTGTTTCAGTTGGAGGCGGGAGGAGAGAGGCTCAGCCACAGCTTATCATCTCCATCAGTGTCTCCATAAGCTCTGAAATTCCTGATGCAGGGCCATCAGAATCTGGGCACGGGTTGTTGTGTTAGTACCCTCCTTGTGTAGTATCTGTTTCTTATGCAGCAGAAGATATACCTGGGTCACGCACTGGATGTCACCCATGAACGTGACAAGACGACGACGCATGATTTCTCGTTGGGGAAGAGCTGTCTCTGTCGGCGCAGATTGAGTTGCATTAATATCGACTTGGGACTTCTGCTCGGGGTAAAGCTTTGCCTATGTCGTCGTCAACTGTTAAACTTGAATTAGTCATCGCCCATGTCACAGTTCTTATTGTGAAATGCGGAGAATAGTGTCGTGACAGCTAAATAAGCCCACTTTGCAAACGTAGTGGGAACTGATTGGTGAAGAGGAAGCATAAGGAATCCTTGGTGTATGTGAAGATTCATTATGCATTGATATGAAACCGAAGAAGTTCTCTTGTACGACTTGCCTGAAGCCATTTATTCACCCGAATGATTTACGACGCTACCAGTCATTCATCCAGTTGTAGACTTGTAAAACCTGCTCACCGTCGTTGAATCGGCAGGATGCGTTACTGTGCCACAAACGATCACTACTCGAGGGAGCGACGGAACAATGTGGCAATTGTGGCTAACTCTTCAGACGGCTCAGTCAGTTGAGACGACGCCGACGTTTGATTCAAGGACCTCAACAGGCTATGCGCGACAAGTTGATGAGCGATAAATCTAGTGTCCGTAACAATCACCTCCCGACCACCGGCGAGGATGTTGTTCAATTTCAACAATAGGGTTCTGGGCCACGAGAATGACGACATCGAGCGCTATGCCCAGCTATTGTCTATTGTTTTTGCACCCCCTCCCCCCTCCCCCCTGTTTCGATCTGATTATTCTAATATCCCATCTCTTACTAACATACAGTACGCAAGGTTGATAAATCTTTTTCTTCGTTAAATCTAGCCCGTGACAGAATCACAAAAATTGTGTGACGCAATCACAAGTGCGCATTTTAAATCATCCAGGTAAAAGAGCTTTATTAATTACCCATTTTCTCCAAACATTTATTCTTATGATGAATTAATTAAGTCTCAAAACTGTTATTTTGTCCAATTTATACAGTTCCTGTCAAATGCATACAGCATGTACAGTAAAGTGCAACTTTTCTTCCTTGAGAATTTCGAATTTCCCCGACTTCATCAGGTTTATAAATTGTTGGGTAAGAAACACTCGCGTTTGAAATACATCTTCTGTGTTATTGCATCTTTCCGGAGATTATAGGAAGCGAGCATTAAAAGACCTAGACCTGGCCTAGCAAAAAATGTGTTGTGAAATGTCTGCAAAAAGGGCATTTTTTTAGGTGACGGGCGTTTTGAGGTGACGGACGCTTTAACGTGGAATTCGCGAAAACGTGAATGACCGCATCTGTCTTCCATACATTTACTTTCTTTGATGTGGATATTTTTCTCCACCTCAGTTACGGGACCCTGTTAGTACAAAATATAATTGCAATCACTTAATTTATTAGGAATGGTGTACTGAGAATTGTGGGCTCAGATAATGTCATGGTGCATACGTGTATTGGACTTAGGCATTTGGTGGACCTTATTGTGAGAGAATTTATTGGAAACATTCGATTAGTGAGGCATGTATCTCTGGGAATACATGACATTTCTGAATTGAAGCTCATATATCAACATCATCAACATCAAATTACACATTTGTGGTGGATGGTGAAATCGCCAAAGTCCGCCATTTGGACACATGATTCGGGTCCTTTTGGCATGCAACGTGTGGCCAAGTATACTCTTAATGTTGTTTATGTACCTAGACTAACTATACTTTCTTATCAATTCTTAGCCAGTGTACGCTATTGATAATGAAGAGAGAGACAAATTTACTAGGCTGAGGTTTATATTGCTGTCACTTTTGACTACCGGTATGTCTGATTGTAAAGGTACAGACACAAAAATGTCTGTCCAGTCGAAGAATATGGAAGACTCTGTATCCACCGACGAGAAGCAAGAAGCAGAGTTACCTACCCCTGCAACATCACCAAGTCCATCAACATGCTATAACACGCTATTGGGCCGGGATAGGGAAACGAATGGTACCAACTGCGGTTTGACACCGAAAAATATTCTGATGTACTGGGATTCACTAACTTGCCCCCGCAAATATGCTAAGTACGAGAGTTATCAGTTCAAGAGCGCGAATATTACATGCCTTCAACGGCCATGCAGACGCGACTGGCCGACTTGTACTACGTTCGGCGACTGCTGCGTTCACGCTGTTCCCAGTGAACTGTCAACACCATTCCCTCTGAAATCGAAATACGTCAGCTGTCTTGCCGAGCCCATTAAAGAAAACAGGAAAACGCAGACTTATTACTACTTTATCAATATCTGCCCAGCATATTCCGATGACAGCATACGACAGAAGTGTGAGAGCCTTCCTAACGGTTTCACCGACATCTCTCTGCACGTGCCAGTTTACAGTTCGGTGTCAAAATACAATTACAAGAATCGCTACTGTGCCCAATGCCACGATCAGCTCGGTGATATCGTAGACTGGGAAAGGCAAATAAATTGCAGTGATATCGACGTAATCAACGTATCTTCCAACAAGACAGAAAGAGAAGCCTTTGCCTTCTTCACAAGACAAAACACTTGTTCTGTTGTCTACAGGCCACCTCCGCTTGCAATCTTTAGACGCTGTGACGCACCCTGGCATAGTCTCATCACGGAATGTAACACAACGGGCCTATGGAACCAGAGATACGACTTCTTGGACAAAGCTTGCCGGATTTACTCTAATATAGTTTATTGGAATGATACCAAAGTATACTTCAGAAATATCTTCTGTGCAGCTTGCAATGGATTTGATCTTGAATCTATGACATTCGAGCGCCTACCGTATCCCCCAATCACGTACATCCAAGTACCAGATAATCCTTCTATGACAGAGCCTTTTTCTGCGATATTCCACTGGTCGGAAACAGGCAGCCATGCAATGATGTCCAAGTATCTGTACTCGTCAAAAGGACTCGGAGTGGCCAAGCATTGCCCGCAATGGCAAGTCTTTGACCCATACAAGGTAATACAACCATAGTCATTTCTCTTACATACACTTTTGACAGTAGTCCGACATGCATGATGTTTTATAAACTGATAAAGTTGAACGTAGGGTCTGTCCGTCTAACCAGCAAAGTCGACTTAGCTGCCGGACCGAAATGTTCGGCAACGCCATTTTCTGCACTCACAATAATGGAACCCACCTTTTAAGTTAAATCTCGGGCTTGGAATCCGTTCTAAACATGCCGTGGTTAGTTGATTCGAACATTCTTACAACACAGCTTTCCAGAGCCGAGAAGACAAATTGTCCGCCATGTCTGAATTCTTCAGCCAATGAAAAATCACAACCACTACATTCTCCACGTTCGGAGATACTTCAGAGATGGAGAGCCGTGGTTCGATCTGACATCATCAGTCTGCTTGTTCAGCATATTCGGAAGAAATTCCTTTTTTTCCTTTGGTTATCAAACACTCTATATTTATCCCTTTTAATGTTGATAATCATCATAACGCGCTAAAGATTTGAAATGGATTACCCTAAAATGCGTCAAAACTTGACGAGTTGCTGTCATCCAGATTGAAAACGTGTGGATAGTGTCGTAGACACTCGGCAGTATCTTCTTTTCTTAGCCCAGGAAAGCTATGTTGTTGTTAGAATATTCGAATAAAGAATGGGTTTCAAGCTCGACATTGAATGCGGACTACATTATTTTGGTGCATAGAGTATCGTTTTCGACTACCGGACATTTCAGTCCGGCAGCTAAGTCGATTTTGCCGGTTAGACGGTCAGATCCTACGTTCAACATATATCACTTTACACAATATCACATAAGGGGCTGCATGTCGGACTATTTCGACAGGATTATCTCAGGCATTATGTCTATCTGTCCTGGTGAAGTCTTTATTTCTTGAAGAAGAAAATTTAAGAGTTGAAAATTATTACTTCATAACTTGGAGTATGTTGAGCCCCTTGCATAATATCATACTTCAAATGGCTGACCCCTCTCTCAGTGAAGGTGACTGAAGTACATTTAGTAGGTAACCTACTAAATTATTGGGTTTTTTTTCTAACTTTATCGGATTAAATTAATTTCTCCAGCAGGTAGACGGGGTTTGCCTTTAATTCTCGTTGAATCTAGCACAATTAATGGTTGATCCAAAATTGTGGAATTGTAAATTTTCATCAGATGTAAGTAGTATAGAAAGAGTATTTATCCGCCTATTGGCCTACTTTCGAGAGGTCAAGGCCGCTATAGTTTCGGCAAAGATCACTTCCGATCATGCATAGCATCGAGATTATAATCCACATGCATACAGCCATACAGCGAGAAAAAAGGGAATCCCCCAAGCTCCAGCAGGAGCAGAACCTGCACGTCACGCTCCGAAGGCGGGCACGTTATCCACTGCATCACCATTAGTAGGAACAGGTGAAATTCCTAATGAAAAATGGTCAAAAATAATGGCGTGGCGTGACGCCACGATGACGTAAAAACGTCACATTTGGCCACATGACTTCCGGTGACATCCGGGTCAGAGATCACTTCCAGGTCAAAGGTCACGTTCGGGTCAAAAATCACTTCCGGTCACGTGACGGCCGAGTAGGACTTATCTGTCCCGAAAGAAGGCCGTACGCTGCAGTGATTTCAATGTAAAACCTAATGGGGGATCCACTCATGGACATAGTGTGTGGGCATTGCGGTATAGGGTGTGCATCCTTGTTTTCTTTGTCTCGCGATGTAGAACACGACGGAAGGGGTCTCGAAGCCAGGTTTGGACTTTTTTAAGTTACCGTACGCATGCGCATTGGGCAAGTAGCGCTGGGGTGGACATTTTGGGGTCTGGGTACGTGGACCACTATTGTTCCGATTGGGTCGTGTGAGGTATCGTTTTGAAGCATTCGTGGAGGACCAGTGAAGTACCATCCGAATGGGCTAGTATGTAGTGATAGCAGGGTTAAGGTGGGCATGCGCAGTAGAAAAAATGCATTGGAATGGTTTCGGGTCGCGATGGGCCCATATTGGGCCGATTGGGCTGTGGGAGATATCAAAGTGAAGCTCCAACTGGATGGGTGTGGAGTGGAAGTAATGCTATGGCACGCATACGCAAACAGGGAATATGTGTGTGGTATGTATCAATCCATTCACTCCAGGGAATAAAACATGGTGGTGCCCAATAACATTCTACTGGGTGTTTAGCTGGGAATACCCTTGTTTTCTAGGTCATCGCTCTATATGTCAGGGTAAGTTTTTCGGGAATTTTCTGGGAAAAACCTTGTTCTGTTTACAGATCACTCTGGAGTAGTGGAGAAAGGGGAGTTTTGGAGGTGCAAAAGAGCTTTTGGGGAGATAAGGGTCTTGTTTCATCCGGCTACCTGACAGAGTTACCTGTATGTGCGTGTGAAAAGAAGGTGGAGGAGGAGGAGTGGAGGAGGAGTGGAGGAGAACTGAGTGAGTGAGTGAGTAAGTAAGTGAGTGGGTGAGTGAATGAGAGAGTGAGGTGTGCCCACCGCACGTGAGGCGTGCCAACGCCCGTCTTAACGCGTTGACGCACTAACGATAGTGAGTGAGTGTGTGTGAGTGAGTAAGTGTGGGCGAGTGAGTGAATGAATGAGTGAGGCGTCCTCACATGGGCGTAGCCTGACTATCTGAGATCGAGCTCTCTATATCAGTAGATAGATTTCAGCAGTCTCTGTTTCGGTATCAGTCGGCGGACTCTCAGAATCAGCTGGCATATTCTCAGCATCTGCATCGACTTCTTGACTCTTGTGTCTCGGTGTCTTCAGTCCCATGTATATTCTTTTGGTGTCTGCTGAACGTGCATTCGCACTAAGAGCAAGTATAAGCCATGCTGAGGGTTGAAAGTCGACTGTGCACGTTTTGGGGATAAGCTTGCTTTTATTAACAGTAACGCCCGCCAACACACAGCTTAACGCTTCAACGCCTTGGTGAAATAGCTCAGAAGCTATGATTTTTCTAGATATTCCATGGAAATGACACTAATTCATCGAAATGCAGTGACGCCCCTCCATGCCCGTCGTTACACCCGTCTCAGCGCCTCAACGCTCTATCTTAACGCCCGTCTCAGCGCCTTAATGCCCTTTCTTAACGCCTTAACGCATGTGTGGTATACTCATTTTATGTTGTACCCGTTGTATTCGTTCCAGCTCGTTAGGTGTATTTTCGGCTGCTCTTGTCTAATCAGAAGCCGCCCTTTGAGAAACTACAGCGATGTGGGATGGAAACTATGGAGTATTCCATTGATTTATGTTGTACCTGTCATATTCGTTATTGCCCGTTAGGTGTATTCTCGGCTGCTCTTGTTCAATCAGAAGCCCGCCCTTTGAGAAACTACGGAGCTTTGGGATGGGCCCGTTGAGGGCGCGGAGCTTTTAGAATCGGAGTTCTTGGAGCTAGGAAGTGACGTCATCGCACGCATGCGCATGTATTTTTGATGCATCCGCACCCTGTTGTACCCTATACCCTAAGGGTTATAGGGTACAGGTGCATCGCAGGTGCATGCGCATGCGCGCGATGACGTCACTTTCGAGCTCCAAGAGCTCCGATTCTAAGAGCTCCGAGCTCTTAACTGCTCCATCCCACAGCTCCGAGCCTCGTAGTTTCTCAAAGGGCGGCTTCTGGTTGGACAAGAGCAGCAGAGAATACTCAAACTTAAATCACCTAAATTTGCGAATTCATGTGCCATCCTTCCGCCATATATAATGCGATTCTTGCAGTAAAAACCGTCTCACCGTTGGAGCTGAAACTTCACATATGTATTGAGAAATGTGAGATATAATACATGTCGAAGGAAGAAGCCGATTGGTCAGGCTCTTTGGTAGCCATTTTGGATTTACCTAAAACCTTCGAAGACCATCTTCTCTGGAACCGCTGAACTGATTCGCTTCAAACTTGGTATACATCGTCGATGGGCCAAGGTCTCTCAAAATCAGTGTTATTGATCAATGCCACTTCATGCCAAAATCCAGCTTATCTGGACTGTATCTTGGCTCCATACATTGCCGATTGCGGCTATATTTAAAGTTATATGTGGGCTCTGCTGAACAATTTACAGAATAATAACACTCGTGATAATTTATGTCATGACCAATACATGTTAGATACATTATATACGAAAAAACGGATTAGAGCAAAATTATACATATACTGATTTTAGACAGATATATACGGGGTCCTACCGATCCAATCGTTTAGTATAACATTGAATATGATCACGTGGAATATACACCGGATTGATGCACGTCACGTTTTATTACGACGCTCGGCTGGAAAGAGTCGGTGACCTAGTCGCGCGTGCCTTGGTGGTCGATAAGGGACATGGCTGCATTGTCTGAGGTATGTGGTTTGGTAACACGAAGGCAGGATGCGAAGGCGCGAGGCTAGGATGCGATGTGCGAAGGCAGGATTCGAAGCGCGAAGGCAGGATGCGAAGCGCGAAGTCCAACCACAAAGGCAGGATGCGAAGCGCGAGACCGGGATGTGAAGAGGGGACGCAGGATGCGAAGCGCGAAATCCAATCGCCTGAAAGCGAGGCCAGGCCACCATTTTGCGTTCTTGGGAATTTGCAAAGCTACGTATTCTTTTACTACTGAAGAGATAGCTACCAAAGGGTGAAAGGAAGACTCGGACTTTACATAATAGGTTTTTCACAATGTTACTGTTTTAAACCATAACATATAGAACAATAGTGTCAGCATAAATGGGATGGGTGTGGAGCAGAAATGCGGCCCAGTCCTTCCGTAGTAGAAAAAGGGTATCTGAATGGGTGTTTTGGGGGTAGGGATAGACCAATATTATTCCGATTGGGCCATATGAGGTCTTATTTTGAAGCTCTCTTGTGGTAGCGTCGGATCGGATGGGAGTGTAGTCCATTTTCATCATTCCGCACATGAGCAGTCTGGTAGTAGTATGGAAAGCGGACATTTTGGAGGTGCGCAGGGGTTTGTCTGAGCGATAGAGGGGTATATGTCATCCAAACATAGTGCATACGGTGTGGAGCTCTCGTAGTGTAGACCACGAATTGAGGGATGTCTATGTCATCTGTAACGTCATTGGTGACGTCGTTGGTAGGAGTGGTAGCGAAAACGGGCATTTTGGGGATGCGTGGAGGCGTGTTTGTGTGTTTGAGTGACGATTCGTCCAATAGGCCGTGCAGGATGTCAAATATAAGCCATCGGTGTATGGATTACGACTTGCTGGATGTCCCCGGCATCTGTGACGTCATTGGTGACGTCATCAGTTGTAGTAGTAGCAAAAGCGGGCATTTTGGGGGTGTGAACGGACGTGTTCGGGTGATCGAGGGCCCATCCTTGGTCCCAATGGACCGTGTGGGGTATCATATGTTAGCTCGCATCAGACTGGGGTGTTTTTTTATTGGAAGTCACGTTAATCCGCGCAGGCGCAATTGGGTTGAAGTGTAGAAAGAAGGCTTTTGAATGGACGTTTTGGGGTAGAGATTGACCCTTCTTAATCCGAATGGGTCGTTTGGGTTCTTATTTTGAAGCTCTCTTGGAGTAGCGTCGGATTGGACTGGTGTGTTCCGTTTTCATCAATATGCGCATGCGCAATCTGACAGTGGTATAGAAAGCGGGCATTTGAGGTGGGAGTTTGGTGGGAAATTTAAGCCGTACGACGTCGCGCATTACAGGTTAGTTTCTCTGGTATTCTTGCATTTCCCAGGTTACCCCATGTTGAGTCGTTTACTCCATCAGACGTCCACAATGCTCATCCATTAACATTGAATGAGTTGATTGAGCTGATCTGTCACAGCTCCCGAGCTAGCGTATCTAATTCCGCTTAAGCCGGTTCTAGGGGCCGTGTGGATACTTCATAATCTCCACATAAACAGCTGCAATAAAAGCGCAGCTGAGATACTAAGGCTACGTCCGAAAATCCTTCGTATTCTCGGGTCTGAATGTTAGGTGCCGAGGGATGCTTTCCTGCAGAGCCGTATGGTTACTTTTTAGTCACCAGACGTCAATTTTTCCCACCTCTTGCATATCGCCCCAATTTGTGGTCAAGGCGGGCCACCCATAGTCCAAATATACCATCTGGGGTGGGGAGCTCTTGTAGTGCAGAATACGACTTGAGGGATGTCCACGTCATCCGTGACGTCATTGACCACGTTATCAGTATTAGAGAAGTTGTCGCTCAAGCGTTCCGTCACCCACTCGTGGGCCTTGGAGATGTATCACTCACTCACCAGCGTAACTGCGTTAACGGGCGTTGGACACGCCTCACGGGTGTTAAGCACGCCTCATTCACTGACTCGACTCACTGACTCACACTCAATCACTCACTGATCGACTCACCTTCACACACACACACGCACCCACGCTGACATTTCATCAGGAGCTTCAATATGATCACATCTAGCTCATGCGTAAAATATTCCTGTCCTACGACGAACATGTACCCAAATCCAGGCTGCAAGTAGCTGCTTAGTCCCATGTGCACATCCAAGCATGCACTTTCTCTCCTACTGCTGACGTCACAATCACGTCACAGATGACATGGACATCCCTCAAGTCGTTTTCTAAGCCACAAGTGCTTCTCACTCACATGGCATATTTAAAAAATGGATGACCAAATCGACCCCAAAATCCCACCTCAAATGTCGCTTTCTATATTACTGTCAGATTACTCATACTCAGAATGATAAAAACGGGCTACAAACCAGTCCAATCCGACGATACCCCAAGACAGCTTCAAGATAAGCGCACAATGACCCATTCAGACCACTAATGGTCCATCTCTACCCCAAAACGTCCATTCAAATGCCATCTTTCCATACTATACCCCAACTGCGCCTGCGCAGATAGACGTGACTTAAAAAAACACACCCAGTCTGACTCTACCCCACGAGGGCTACAATAGGATACCCTACACGATCCATTGGAACCAAGGACGGTCCCTCGGTCGCCCGAACACGTCCATCCATACCCGCAAAATGCCCGCTTTGGCTATTACTACAACTGATGACGTCACCAATGACGTCACAGATGACTAGGATATCCCTCAAGTAGTAGTCTATAAACAGATGGCTTCTATTTGACACCATGCACGGCCTATTAGAATCAAGAATCGTCTCTCAACCACTCAAAAAGGTCTCCACGCACCCCTAAAATGCCCGTTTTCGCTACCACTCCTACTAATGACGTCACCAATGACGTTATAGATGACATGAACATTTCTCATTTCTTAGTCTACACCATGAGAGCTACACACTATATTTGGATGAGATATACCACCC
>JAVTVY010055188.1:0-28300 GCA_036873755.1 Hanleya hanleyi
CGACGTGCAAAATATGAGGAGTTCCCTAATGCGGATAACGGACTTAGCAGGAATATACCTGCAGCAAAACCGCTGCACGCTTTTCTCGCGTTGCAAGCGGCCCTGTCTTTGCAAATGGCTGCGCCCACAATAGCGAAAGATGATGTAAACACTCCGTTGATTTCTGTGAAAATCTGATGCAGATAGATGAACGTAAGTACGAGAATGAGGGAAATGGTAAGTTGAGGGTCTATTTTAGTCAATTCGTGTCAGAGACATGCCGTAAAAGTATTTGTCACCAATGTGCAGGTAGTACAACTCCAAGTGTCTCTCACATACATACCATCTTGCACTTTGAGATCGTTTTTCAGTGAGCGAGGAATGTTCGTGCGACAACGATATATATAGGCTAACTGGCCTATCACTCAATGGTCAGTTGACCTATATATGCGAACTGACGTATATACGCGAGTTCGTGGGATTTCCCGGACCTGTTAACATTGCATGGGACCTTAACATTGACAGCCCTTCTCAGATTTTTACATCAGAAAAGGCAGTGACCAATGACATGCATGGAAGTTTGTTATCGGGCAGCAAGATGGACTTGGACCGAAAAAAAGAGCCTGAACGATCCATTTTATCGAACTAATAGAGTTGCCAGTCCTACTAGTTACATAATGACGAAAACTAGGCCCAAAATGATGCTGACCTGCATACAGCAGCCAGTTCATCAAATGTTCCAACAGATATATCCATCGTTTTCTTCAGCCACTGATTTTCTTCCTCGCCGTCGTCTTCTGTGACTACTGGTATATGACCGACACATGCCTTCCACTTTAGTGCGAATTCTTTCACACATATCAACTCTGAAACACGGTTATCGTGAGACGACACTGCATCCATCCTTGTGCCGGTTTTCGGCAGCTAAAAGTAATGGCGGATTCCATTTCTTTGGGGGATAGGGGTCAGATATAAGTAGCGATAAATCGGGTTATGTTCCGCGTCCAAAAATCAGACCACGTAATCTTATATCACATCATCTATGTTTATAAACACATTTAGTTTCTTCTTTTCCCTATGTGCCGTAGTCTTATACCATCGAATGGCGATCCTTATTAACGTGTTTCAAGCTGTCACCCCCACTCTCGGTCTAATAAATGGAACCGGTTGGCGGGAAAAGTCTCCCCACGTGGTTGTGTTTATCGGTCAAGCGCTTTATTTACCTGTACCATATCATCTGTAAATTAGGCAAGATCGTCACTTTTCAGCGTAGAGAGGTATTGTATATTCTAATGTCATCTTCTATTTAGAACTGCAGCATGCACAAGAGTCTGAATATATTGTAATCTGGGCTGGCTCTGCAAACAAGCTCTTTCAGTTTTACAGGTTGGGGAAAATACCTTGATCGAGGTATTATACCTTGATCGGGGTATTATACCTTGATCGAGGTATTAGCCTATACCTTGATTGGGGTATAGAGCTATGTCAACTTCAGTTTTTATATATTTATGGAAAATGTGGACATTCACACACATGCCGGACTGCATGAATCTTTCAACAGCATCCATTCCTTCATTATTCCATGATTTTCACGGCAACGTATTGCTTCGTTTTATGCGACTAATCACTCAAATTAGCCACTTTAATATTTCAAAAATGAAACATGGCTTCAAATGACATATTCGGTGAAATTTATTCTGTAAATGAAAAAAGCATGGGGTGGCATACTTCCATATCAAGGTCATGCGCAAATTGCAGGATTTGAGAGGCAATGCCTAGTTAATAAATCAAGTTTAACTGACAGATACATAATCTAAACTGCTAGCATGTGCACATAAAAAACAGACCTCTGCTCTGGGTATTATGACCCTGCCATGTGTATGCCTGCTAGGAGATTGTGCATTGCATCAGACAATTTAATCAAATTTATTCATCAGTCAATGTATCTACATTCATGCAACATGGATATGACTTTGAGATGGAAGTATGCCATCACATGCCATTTTCATTTACATAATAAATTTCACCGAATATGTCATTTGAAGCCATGTTTCATTTTTGAAATATTAGAGTGGCTAATTTGATTGATTAGTCGCATAAAACGAAGCAATAAGTTGCTGTGAAAATCGTGGAACAATGAAGCCATAGATGTTGTTGAAAGATCCATACAGTCCAGGGTATGTGTGGATGTCCACATTTTCCATAAATTGACAAAAACTGAAGTTGACATAGCCCTATACCCCAATCGAGGTATAGGCCTATACCTCGATCGAGGTATAATACCCCGATAAAGGTATAATACCTCGATCAAGGTATTTTCCCCAACCTGTTTTAGTCACGTCCTGAGTCACGGCACGATCACGGATCATGGATGGATAAGGTTGGCCAGAGACCATTCTCTTAGACACAACGGAAGTATACAGCGGCTCAAAACAAAGGATCAGCTGTTCTATCAATTACTGTGCCGTGATCGCCACCCGCGCAACTGGGGATTTTTAACCTAGGCCTCAATGGAGCGTAACAGGTTTTTCCTAAAAATCTCCTCTCATAAGTTGAGATAAATATCTACAACTTGGCGAAGTAAAAGATAGTACATCCGTTCAAATTATGTGTTAAAATCAGAGCTGAATTAGCCTTTTTCGAAGTTTTTTTCCATTTACTTCTGTGTTAAAATTAGGCTTTTCAGAGAGAGGAAAACCCCCCAGTGAGGTCATTGTATCATAGAGAATAAAATATTATTTATTGTGCTGTCCCTGGTTGACCATCCCTGCCATAATTCGTCACTTTATACCATGGTATAAAATAATATATACCATGGTACCAAATAATTATAGGATGCCTGTAAATAAAATGGTATAAAATCGCCAAGCCTGCCGTATTAATTACAGGCTAGGATGCCTAAAATCATTTTGTACCATGGTATAAAATCGCCAAGCCTGCCATATTAATTACAGGCTAGGATGCCTAAAATCATTTTGTACCATGGTATAAAATCGCCAAGCCTGTCATAATTCGTGTTTATAAGATGCCGATAATAATATAATCTTATTTATATCATGGTACAGATTAATTTAGCCATGTCGTAAATAATGGCTTATCAGGAATATTAAATTTGACCAATGAGTAAATTTGTAACAAGGGTAGACATATGGCATAGATATTTTGACTAGAAACACACCTACAGCTTCCTGAAGTTTTGTCAGACTGGTAATTTTTTAAATCTGGCGTTAGCCAGAGGCTCTTTAGAATGCTGTAGGGAAATGGACAAAAGTGCAAACCAACTCACGGGATAGCCTTACGCTGCATGAAAGTAGTTCCACAGAGATGAGTTTTGGGGATCCTTAGTGGTTGAAAGGCTTTTGTATGTCTATATTTAGTCACTTGGCATATATTTGATCCCTTATCTGCATTAAATATTACTCTGTTCATTGTTTTCCCACAAAATATGAGATTAATACGCTCTAAAGTATGACAGACTGGTATCGTCACTTTACCAAAGCTTGGACTCTGCTGAGAAAATTATACAGTTTAGCTGGTTAGGTGTATATGTGAGAGATGCTCTACCATAGCAGCCAACCTGGCCACCATTGTCTCATTATCACCTTTGCAGGCCACTGTTTGCTTTTCTCACATAAGCAAGCTGTAACATTAATCTCCACTAGTCAACCTGTGGGATATCCAGAAAGTGTAATACATGTCTTGTCTTATCCTAACTTGTGACATAACCATCATCGACCTTGATGTCCAGCCCTTCTCACTCATAACACTAAATCCATCTCTATTCACCCCTAGGTATAATCTCTCTTATTTACCCCTAGGTACATGTATGTTCTGTACAAACTGACCTTAATCCCCTAGACTTCATTCCACTGGCCCCTTTTTCCATCGAATTCTCAACACGTCAGTTTGCAGTTTCAACGCAACACCAACAATACCATGTTAAAGAAGGTATCATATTGCTTTCTTTATGCTGGTTAAATTAACATGGTGGTCATGGTGTTCATCTGGAATCCCGAACTGATGTATTGGAGGAATTATGTATCAAGATAAAGAGCAAAATTCAGCTATTTTGGTTGAGTCAAGGTTGGATGAGCACCTACTGTAGTGTCTAATTGGACGGAATTTAATTGGGTAACACATGGTTACCGTAACGTGTGCAACTTCCCTCATTATAGGACTACCTTTCATTGTTTCCACAGATCAATTCCACATAAACTACGATAAAAGTATCTCCGAAAATGGAAGTCATTGTGATATAATATTCTATATTTCGGCTTCCATTTTCGGAGTTACTTTTATCCTAGGACTGCCTTTCTTTGGTATGTTCAACTTCATTATGTCGGTACCTTTTAAGAAGGGCCGTTCGCGCCATAAATCCAAACGTTTAATAAATTTAAACATTTAACTTGCACCAACCAATCAGATGTCATGAATTGACATTTGAAAGACCTTTCCTGTCCAAAAGCAAACGTTTGCTGTTGTAACGTCCAATACTTTAGATGTTTCCTGTCAAAAGGCAAACGTTTCTAGTAGTAATATTCGAGACTTTTAAACGTTTCCAGTTTAAGGGAAATCGTTACCGGTTGTGACCGTCCAGTCAGATTTTTTTATTGCTGCCGCGTATGTTCAAACCTCAACATCAACACGTGTCCACTGGCAAAACGTTTCCGCTATGTAGTCTGTTTGAACCAATCAAAATAACCCTTACAAATATTCGTGCATATTGTATTCCTCATGCCCACCGTACATCATGTCCTGCGCAAATTGTCCCGGTGCCAAAGATATTCTCCAAAACCTAATTTGTAAGAACGGTTTTCATTGGTTAAAATATACTACATACCGGAAACGTTTGCCAGTGGAGATTTGCACGTGTTGGTGTAGATGTTGGAATACACACGGCCCAAATAAAAAATCTGATTGGATGATCACAACCGGAAACGTTATCCTTTAACCGGAAACCTTTAAAAGACAGAATTTTTTTTTCGACAGGAAACGTCTGATTTCGCGAATTTACAACCAACCACAGGTTTACATAAGGCTCTCAATAAGCCGGTGACATCGGCTTTCCAGCTGAAATTTAAGTAACAGGAGCCGCTCACGTCAGCTTGTCGTACTTGTAGTCGGTGAGTTAAAACTGGAATATTGTGGTGACTCATTCTATTATATTATATTTTTCTGGGAACTCGCAGTCTAAATAACAAATTATTGGTATAATGTTCAACTCCTTTTGGGAGCATATGTAGTTAACATATCCGCTACCGTACTGGAGATATACCAACCCTAGTACCGGTATTAAGTAATTGACTGTATAAACATGTACAGAATTACGGTGCTCAGTCTGACTCAAGACTCGAGTGTTGATCTGTCTCCAGTAGCAGATATGCTAACTACACTCCTAAAAGGAGTTTAATTTATTACTAAGAGACGACGAGAAATATTCCCAGAAATATACTACATGTATATAACAGAATATGCCATTACAATGTTCCAGTTTTAAGATTAAAAAAAATATGACAAAACTCCATGAGGCTGTAGGTGTGTTTCTGGTCAACACGTTTACACTGAGCCATCCTCTGTGTACATTTCCTGCCAAATATAAAAGAGGGGGAGGAGCCTACAGCTCTGCACCAACTTTGTGAAATCTCGTATCATTAATGGAAAGAAGCAGGAAGCCGTGTTTATGACTTACGGCTAAATTAATTTGTACCATCATGGTGTGGAATATATTATTTACAGGCATCCTATCAATACCAATTATGGTATTTTTCTCAAATATTGTTGTTCAGATGAAACCATTTCCTAGTCGCTATCACCTCTGCAAGAAAAGGTCACTTCATCGATGCATAAGTTGTTGCATAAATGCCAAGCTGAATTATTGTGGATGCCAAACGCGGAAATTTACGGCACTAATTAATGTTTTTATCGAAAAAGTGAGGCGGATATCATATGAAACTGATAATTCATAAAGACTGCTGGAGTTAATACTAAATCAGACAACGAACACTTCGGAGAAATTGGCACTTTGCATTAAACTGCAATTTTTACACACCAGTCTCCAAACCCCAAATTTAGCATATCTGAGAGCTTGATCTGAATTTAAACATTATTAGATGAACTGTTGTGATTCTCATAAGAAAAATTGATAAATAAGTTTACAAGTCAGGGTTAGATGCAGGATTTTCGCCAAAGCCCTTGTTTGAAAATAGCTTTGTCGTTATTTGAAAAAATTAATTTTGCAAAATGGCTAATATCACTCAAATGGTGTTGAACATGCCAAAACATGTCAGTTTGTGTTCTTTGAGTGTTTTACACAAACTACTGTGCCTTTTGCTCCTGATATTTACTTTAATCTATGAGTTTTCTAAGATAAAGTCATTTGATTTTATAGAACTTTGTGTCCTTTTTAAGGACGCTGTGAGACCCTGTATCTAACTCTGGAAGTCATCATGGTTTGTGACATCCACTAAGTTTATCACATGTATGCATGTTTTAGATGTTCCATAATATTAACTCATTTGCCAACTGTACATGTATCACACTTGAATGTGTTAATCTCTAGGATATGACCTTAGACATCACCCACTAAGTCACACCTGGATACATGATCTGTGGGATGTGCCATTAGATCATCCACCGAGTGTTTTTACACTTGAATGTGTCTGTGATATTAGATCATCCACATAGTTTATCACACCTGGATACATGATCTGTGGGATGTGCCATTAGGTCACCCACCGAGTGTTTTTACACTTGAATGTGTCTGTGATATTAGATCATCCACATAGTTTATCACACCTGGATACATGATCTGTGGGATGTGCCATTAGATTACCACCAAGTGTAAACTGTGTTATTACACTTAAATGTGTCTGTGGTATTAGATCATTCACTAAGTTTATCACACCTGGATACATGATCTCTGGGATGTGCCATTAGATCACCCACCCATCAAGTGAAATGTGTCTGTGATATTAGATCATCCACATAGTTTATCACACCTGGATACATGATCTCTGGGATGTACCATTAGATAACGCACCAAATGTTGTGTTATCACACTTGAATGTGTTTGTGATATTAGATCATCCACATAGTTTATCACACCTGCAGGGGTCGAAAAGTCCGCCTGTCCACCTGTCGTCGACAGGTAATATTTCCTTGTGACAGGTAGAACAAAAAACTACCTGTCGCAAGTGACAGGTAGAAAAGAACTTCTACTAACTGTTTTATCAGTTCCCTAAATCATTATGATGTTCAAGAAATCAAGAAAACACCGAAATTCAACTAAAAAATAAACGTAATGTTTCGCCGACATTCGTTCTCCACTTTATTACGATATCTGTGTGAAGAACATCAAGGGAGGTAAGTTGTCCAAGCATGTGATCTCTATGACTGTCGGGTCCCCTCGAATGCCCGTTTATTGCTTATATATCTTGGGAAAATTGAGGGTTCCCGATATTGCTAGCTTGTCTACGTCATCATGTCCGTGGCGGGAAGCACTGGAAGAGACCAGCAATCATATCTCTGAAATTTTTTTTTACTTCTTTAACTTTTGAAATGGATCATTTCCTCAAACGGAATAATGTGGAGGAAACTAATAAATCGGGCTGCTTGCCGACCAGCCGTGACTGTGCCACTGACACCGGCACTGGCTGATCAGCTGATTGAACTATGACTGTCTGTCTCACATTGATGATTGACTGAGAGGGAACGGGATTTTCAGCTACATATCGGAGACAATTTTTCTCTGAGAAGTGAAATTTTGCACATTCATCTGAACACGATTTGTGCATTTTTATCCGGAAGTATAGATAGATTTGTTGCTTACGCAGGTCTGTATCCAGGATTTTTTTGCCGGTTCCCATCCCATTCCTAATTCATTATTGAGGGCCCAATTTTCGTTAGTGAATTTCTGCGCAAAGAGCCTGTGATCAGTCACAAAATAGAGGTTTATTAGCATGAAATTTAATACTGGTACCCAGCTATGCAATCAGATTGATATTGAGGCTCCCAAAAGCTTCTTCTACGAGTATTTCCTTCAGAAATCCCTTCAAATTGAACAAAAACAGTTTTGGGCGCCCATATGTTTTCCGAAACTAAATTGGCTCCAGATGCAGCCCTGTTATATTTTCATTTGGTAACAAGACAAAGACAAGCTGGGTTGAAGGAGTTGACCAATGTCATTGCTGAATTTTAATATGGGGCTACACGAGGACTTAATTTGCCCCATGATGCCATCAGATCGAAGAAATCTATCTAGTATAAAATGCAAGGTATTGAAGATTTTCTTTGATTCTGAATCGATTTCCTTGAAATTGCAGGTCAGAATTTAATGTCAAACACAGAATACAGTCATGACAGTGTAGCTGCTGTAGAAAGTGGCACATGTACCAGTAATAAATAAACATTTATTTTGAATAACAAGTTCTTGTTTTTTTGATGATATATAGTCGATCACTGCTCGTCTTTAGCCACACATGTATGTCAAAGTTCCATTGTTCAGGCTGGTGTTCTACACAAAACACAAAATAATGTTTAACACAAAATGTAAGCTTACAATGAAAGGTACATTTATGTACATTATATTTTACAGTGGGTGGCAAAAAAATATTTTCGCAATCACTTGATTGACAGCCTCTGAGATAGTTCATCATCATTACAGTTTTAACCATGGAAAAATGAATGACATGGTTTTGTTCAGGTTGTAATTTAATGTGACAGGTAGAAAATGATTCTACCTGTCCCATGTGACAGGTGGAGATTTTCAAACATTTCAACCCCTGCTGACCTGGATACATGATCTGTGGGATGTGCCATTAGGTCACCCACCAAGTGTAAACTGTGTTATTACACTTAAATGTGTCTGTGGTATTAGATCATCCACTAAGTTTATCACACCTGGATGCATGATCTCTGGGATGTGCCATTAGATCACCCACCCATCAAGTGATACTACACTTAAATGTGTCTGTGATATTAGATCATCCACATAGTTTATCACACCTGGATACATGATCTCTGGGATGTGCCATTAGATAACGCACCAAATGTTGTGTTATCACACTTGAATGTGTCTGTGATATTAGATCATCCACATAGTTTATCACACCTGGATACATGATCTGTGGGATGTGCCATTAGATCACCCACCAAGTGTAAACTGTGTT
This sequence comes from Hanleya hanleyi, assembly GCA_036873755.1. Lineage (NCBI taxonomy): Eukaryota > Metazoa > Mollusca > Polyplacophora > Lepidopleurida > Hanleyidae > Hanleya > Hanleya hanleyi. The sequence continues at coordinate 9,147 of JAVTVY010055188.1, forward strand.
ATTACACTTAAATGTGTCTGTGGTATTAGATCATCCACTAAGTTTATCACACCTGGATACATGATCTCTGGGATGTGCCATTAGATCACCCACCCATCAAGTGATACTACACTTAAATGTGTCTGTGATATTAGATCATCCACGTAGTTTATCACACCTGGATACATGATCTCTGGGATGTGCCATTAGATAACGCACCAAATGTTGTGTTATCACACTTGAATGTGTCTGATATTAGATCATCCACATAGTTTATCACACCTGGATACATGATCTGTGGGATGTGCCATTAGATCACCCACCAAGTGTTATTACACTTGAATGTGTCTGTGATATTAGATCATCCACATAGTTTATCACACCTGGATTCATGATCTGTGGGATGTTCCATTAGGTCACCCACCGAGTGTTTTTACACTTGAATGTGTCTGTGATATTAGATCATCCACATAGTTTATCACACCTGGATACATGATCTGTGGGATGTGCCATTAGATCACCCACCAAGTATAAACTGTGTTATTACACTTAAATGTGTCTGTGGTATTAGATCATCCACTAAGTTTATCACACCTGGATACATGATCTCTGGGATGTGCCATTAGATCACCCACCCATCAAGTGATACTACACTTAAATGTGTCTGTGATATTAGATCATCCACATAGTTTATCACTCCTGGATACATGATCTCTGGGATGTGCCATTAGATAACGCACCAAATGTTGTGTTATCACACTTGAATGTGTCTGTGATATTAGATCATCCACATAGTTTATCACACCTGGATACATGATCTGTGGGATGTGCCATTAGATCACCCACCAAGTGTAAACTGTGTTATTACACTTAGATGTGTCTGTGGTATTAGATCATCCACTAAGTTTATCACACCTGGATACATGATCTCTGGGATGTGCCATTAGATCACCCACCCATCAAGTGATACTACACTTAAATGTGTCTGTGATATTAGATCATCCACATAGTTTATCACACCTGGATACATGATCTCTGGGATGTGCCATTAGATAACGCACCAAATGTTGTGTTATCACACTTGAATGTGTCTGTGATATTAGATCATCCACATAGTTTATCACACCTGGATACATGATCTGTGGGATGTGCCATTAGATCACCCACCAAGTGTTATTACACTTGAATGTGTCTGTGATATTAGATCATCCACATAGTTTATCACACCTGGATACATGATCTGTGGGATGTGCCATTAGATCACCCACCAAGTGTTATTACACTTGAATGTGTCTGTGATATTAGATCATCCACATAGTTTATCACACCTGGATACATGATCTGTGGGATGTGCCATTAGATCACCCACCAAGTGTTATTACACTTGAATGTGTCTGTGATATTAGATCATCCACTAAGTTTATCACACCTGGATACATGATCTCTGGGATGTGCCATTAGATCACCCACCCATCAAGTGATACTACACTTAAATGTGTCTGTGATATTAGATCATCCACATAGTTTATCACACCTGGATACATGATCTCTGGGATGTGCCATTAGATAACGCACCAAATGTTGTGTTATCACACTTGAATGTGTCTGTGATATTAGATCATCCACATAGTTTATCACACCTGGATACATGATCTGTGGGATGTGCCATTAGATCACCCACCAAGTGTTATTACACTTGAATGTGTCTGTGATATTAGATCATCCACATAGTTTATCACACCTGGATACATGATCTGTGGGATGTGCCATTAGATCACCCACCAAGTGTTATTACACTTGAATGTGTCTGTGATATTAGATCATCCACATAGTTTATCACACCTGGATACATGATCTGTAGGATGTTCCATTAGGTCACCCACCGAGTGTTTTTACACTTGAATGTGTCTGTGATATTAGATCATCCACATAGTTTATCACACCTGGATGCATGATCTCTGGGATGTGCCATTAGATCACCCACCCATCAAGTGATACTACACTTAAATGTGTCTGTGATATTAGATCATCCACATAGTTTATCACACCTGGATACATGATCTGTGGGATGTGCCATTAGATAACGCACCAAATGTTGTGTTATCACACTTGAATGTGTCTGTGATATTAGATCATCCACATAGTTTATCACACCTGGATACATGATCTGTGGGATGTGCCATTAGATCACCCACCAAGTGTAAACTGTGTTATTACACTTAAATGTGTCTGTGGTATTAGATCATCCACTAAGTTTATCACACCTGGATACATGATCTCTGGGATGTGCCATTAGATAACGCACCAAATGTTGTGTTATCACACTTGAATGTGTCTGTGATATTAGATCATCCACATAGTTTATCACACCTGGATACATGATCTGTGGGATGTGCCATTAGATCACCCACCAAGTGTTATTACACTTGAATGTGTCTGTGATATTAGATCATCCACATAGTTTATCACACCTGGATACATGATCTGTGGGATGTTCCATTAGGTCACCCACCGAGTGTTTTTAACTTGAATGTGTCTGTGATATTAGATCATCCACATAGTTTATCACACCTGGATACATGATCTGTGGGATGTGCCATTAGATCACCCACCGAGTGTTTTTACACTTGAATGTGTCTGTGATATTAGATCATCCACATAGTTTATCACACCCGGATACATGATCTGTGGGATGTGCCATTAGGTCACCCACCGAGTGTTTATCACACCTGGATACATGATCTCTGGGATGTGCCATTAGGTCACCCACCGAGTGTTTATCACACCTGGATACATGATCTGTGGGATGTGCCATTAGATCACCCACCGAGTGTTTTTACACTTGAATGTGTCTGTGATATTAGATCATCCACATAGTTTATCACACCTGGATACATGATCTCTGTGATGTGCCATTAGATCACCCACCGAGTGTTTATCACACCTGGATACATGATCTGTGAGATGTGCCATTAGATCACTCACCGAGTGTTTTTACACTTGAATGTGTCTGTGATATTAGATCATCCACATAGTTTATCACACCTGGATACATGATCTGTGGGATGTGCCATTAGATCACCCACCAAGTGTTATTACACTTGAATGTGTCTGTGATATTAGATCATCCACATAGTTTATCACACCTGGATACATGATCTGTGGGATGTGCCATTAGGTCACCCACCGAGTGTTTATCACACCTGGATACATGATCTGTGGGATGTGCCATTAGATCACCCACCGAGTGTTTTTACACTTGAATGTGTCTGTGATATTAGATCATCCACATAGTTTATCACACCTGGATACATGATCCGTGGGATGTGCCATTAGGTCACCCACCAAGTGTAAACTGTGTTATTACACTTAAATGTGTCTGTGGTATTAGATCATCCACTAAGTTTATCACACCTGGATACATGATCTGTGGGATGTGCCATTAGATCACCCACCGAGTGTTTTTACACTTGAATGTGTCTGTGATATTAGATCATCCACATAGTTTATCACACCTGGATACATGATCTCTGGGATGTGCCATTAGGTCACCCACCGAGTGTTTTTACACTTGAATGTGTCTGTGATATTAGATCATCTACATAGTTTATCACACATGGATACATGATCTGTGGGATGTGCCATTAGATCACCCACCGAGTGTTTTTACACTTGAATGTGTCTGTGATATTAGATCATCTACATAGTTTATCACACCTGGATACATGATCTGTGGGATGTGCCATTAGATCACCCACCAAGTGTTACTACACTTGAACATGTTGAATGTGATATCAGATCATCCACTAAGTGATGGCGAGTGAATTTACTTCCAATCAAATCATTGAAATTTTCAATCTTTTACCATGAACCATGTAGTAGGGACAAATATCTTTCTACTTGTGATCTGAACCAAATATTCCTTTAAAGATGAAGCTAATGATGGAGCAAAGTGGGAAATAGGATTTGTAGATACTGGAATCGAATATTATTGTCACAATTGAATATTTTCATGAGGCTCATTGATATTGTAGTCATCATGTTGTACGGGCAACTGGATCTTATTCAGGGCAACCAGTTTCAACTTTTAGCTTGCCCTGATGGCAACCGCCTGAAAAAGTTAAGTAACACCACCGACAATTATATCATGTTGATCACACCTGAGTGTATTACTATTAATCTGTGGGATCATTAATTTAGATCATCATTACTCCTGGGAAAATCTGGAATGTTAATCAGATCATTCAGGTATGTGTGACCCAATATGTATGTGTGACCCAATATGTATGTGTGACCCAATATGTATGTGTGACCCAATATGTATGTGTGACCCAACATGTATGTGTGACCCAATATGTATGTGCGAAGTTTGAAGCCAATAATAGTTATGTATATGCACCAATAATCTTATTATTTTTAAATAGGTTCGATTATATCCAAATGTTTAACTTATGCCTGGTTGGTCCAAATGTTTCATATGGTATATTTGTAGCAACCCAGTTTTTTAACCTGAGGGGTTGTAGAGTAGTGTACATACATGTACATGTATATGATAAAATTCCAGGGTTCTTTGTCATGGGTCAAAGTAATATTCTGGTTTGGAAAGGTGAAGATTACTACATGTATATGCTGAGCTCAACCAGCAAAAATATAATGTATCCTCTCTCCTCTTGTAAATCCAGTGTTATGGACAGAAATGGCATTTCTTTATTCTCCTTTTCATTCTATAGAATTGTGTTTATGGAAGCTGCAAAGAAATAACCTTGTGAAATGAGGTTTTGGAAAAGTTTCTTTTCAGCCTGTTATTGATACACAATCAGTGCCTTTAGGTATGAATTTGTATTAGTGTAGCTACTGTTATAGTATACATGTATGGGAGTAGAGAGAGCTGACCTGGGTCTGTAAGCTTTTCACTGTAACGGGTAGATGTAGGTCAATATTTAGGTCAGATAAAGACTAAGGTCACTCATCCATTGAGACTTTCAGTTACTGAAGTTGTAGCTACCACACTTGAACTGTCCTGTTTTGCTGATTCATTGATATCCTGAGGTAAGAAATAACTACTATTATGACTATTTAACCCAGTATAAAATATCAATTCAACAAAACAAAACTATAAGAGAACATGCTAAGAATGCTAATAAGACAAGTGTAAATTTTGCCTAAGCAATTAATGTCGCATTCAGAAAGATGAATTGGCAGTGTCAGTATGTCTGCAAAGTGTTGTGATGGGAAAGAAATGAGACAGAAATGACGGCATACTGATATAAATAAGCCTGGGGGTAATGCACAGACAAGACTGAACATGTTTAGGATCTGGTTAGTGATTGGTTGAGTTTTGCAGAGTACAGTATTTAAACTGCTGGATATAACGCCGCCGTAGTACAGAGATCTGACGTTTAAAGGCGTTCACCTGTAACTATCTAGGTATATGTACATGAAATTTCTGCTTACATTAATTTTCACATTACTGAAGTGGATTTGAGCTGCTGAGCTGTATGTCATTGGTGTTGCTGGTGTCAAATTTGATATCACATAAATGTTCAGCATGTGCTGGTCACAATATACATGGATCCTATGCTTTAAGTTTAATGATTCCAATTTCCATCACAGGATGTACAATTTAGAACTCAAAACATTCTTTGAATCATGCAGGAATATTATGTGTTAAGTAACTCCTCCTAAATTTGAACCATACTTAGTGGGTGGGGCCAGTGGATTGGTTACTCCATGTAGTGATGCTCTAGGACATTTACCATATTTAAATACCAATATTATGGGAGACTTATCATGGTACCTAGTACATATATATATTAAATGTTCTAGACTCAAGTCAGTGGATTAATTAATAACCCACAATAAATTCTGACACTGTATTTGTTTTTTGTTTTGTTGTTTTCAGTCAATTTCCATCAATCAGATATGTCTCTCTGGGGTGCTGCACTAGGATGGGGTGCCAGTCAGCTGGTGGGGATGGTCTGGTATTCCCCTCTCATGTTCGGGAACATCTGGGTCAGTATGGTTTTCCCAGGGAAGAACCACGATGAGCTCCGAAAAGGGGCAGTAACCGCATTTGGAGTGTCCATACTAGGTCATGCTGCACTCTCGTTCATACTACATCATCTCTACACGTAAGTACATGTATTACATGGAACTTTTATTCACCCTCATCATAATACTACTCAAGACTAGCTCTGGTATAGCCTTGTTCTATACTACGTGAGAACAACGCTATGGCTGCAAACCAATCACCAGATCGAGTTGTTGGAAAAGTGCCGTACGGGCAATATTTGCCGAACCAATTGACCATAACCAATAAAATAATTTGATTCTATGTTCACTTACCTTTCATAAAACACCTTGTTTATCAGCGACTGCCCATTTTTGCGCGTTGTGCGTGTAGTGTTTATCGCGAGTTGTTGTGGCGCGTAATCAGCATTCTGATCGATGTAAAGATGGCGGCGATGTGGACAGTTTTACCCCTCTCGTCCAAGTTTAGATCTCTTGCCAAGCTAAAAAGGGACACTCGCTCATAAACAAGGTGTTTTATGAAAGGTAAGTCGGCATAGAATCGAATTATTTTATTGGTTATGGTCATTGTGGTTCAGCAAATATTGCCTGTACAGCACTTTCCCAACAACTCGATCTGGTGATTGGTGTGCAGCCATAGCGTTGTTCTCACGTGCTATACCAGAGCTAACTTAAGACATAATACTACTTAAGACAAAAATCTTCGTAATGTTTTTCTGGCTCCACATTGAAGTGTGTGAGATGTAAGATTAGTAATACAGGGATTTATAGCTGTTTGCTGCACTTGGTGATTAACGAGTCTTTATACAAAAATTAGGGAATAATACTTGCTTTCTCAATACTTAATTTCACACAAAATTAAGTATTTTATTACGGAAAGAAAATTAAGAGAAAAGTACAGAGTTTACTGAATAATTTTAGGTAAAGTACTTTTGATCATAGTGCAATGGAGTTTCCGGAAAAGCCTTGTAAGCCATTTTCCATGAATCGCTGCATACATAATGGGGATTCGGAAAAGATGCAGTGAACAACCACGAAGAATACAAAATCGCTATAATTCATACCATTTGCTAATGATTGTACCTTGCCTATGCAACTGATTACAAGTACTTTACTTCACCCACTAACTTCATATACATAACCCAAAGTGACCATCTCTGTATTATTTGTATTTTTCTTTCAATTTCTTTTCCAGAGAACATATGGGTGTAACCACAATGTCACTCTCGCTACGAGCTGGTCTAGCTTTCTCAGGTGTGGTCGCCATTTCTGACATCTGCCATCTGATGTTTGCGAAGCGCCCATTGATGCTGTTTGTTATCGACCAGGGTTTCAATGCGGCAGTCATAATGGCTATCAGTGCGGGCATTGGCTTCTTTCTCTAAATTCTGTTGAAAGTATTCCCTTTTAAATACCATGACGTCACATGTTCTTGGAATGTTTCACATACAAGCCCATATCACTTACAAAGGATTTTAGAACATCATTTAGTTTTCATAATAATTAGTTTTAGAATTGTTCATCATGTATGAATGTTACATACAGAATATATTTTGTAGTTTCTGTAATCACCTGTTACTAAACATAATGCTGTTAGAAGTTTTATCTATGAGCTGGTATCATGTACGAATGTTACATGTATATACTTTAATAGTTTACGATTGTAATATTATTTTAGTTTACAATTGTATGTAGATGTTGCAATTTTATATAGATTGATAGAAATGTACCATATATATATACATGTATTACATGTATATGTATGAACATGTTATACTTGAACTTTGAGAAGGTCCAGTGTCAGTAGCACAGGTGGATGTGCACATTGTCACGTACATGTAATTGTACACACCTGATTGTGTGATAGGGATGAGTCACAATCCAACCCTACATGTACATGTAGATTATGGACATTCTAATTCCATATGAAACATGGAACCTTGGGTACATAATCTGGCTTGAAACACAAATCCATTCATCTCACTGCAGAAATATATCACAAAAATCAACTGAGTTTCAGTATGACTATTGAGGTTTTGTCAATATGTAGTCCTGAAAACCATGGTTTGCAGGAGTAACGGTATCTTGCGATATATAATGTACAAAGGTTTAGCATTTCAGATATTTCATCTTATACATAAGATCATAGATAGATCACTGGATTCTAACATCACAATTTTTATTGTTGTTCTTCAATCATATTTTCATGCCAACGATTCATTTACATGTACATGTTGTACAATCAGTACTGTATTTCTCTGCCAGTTTCCACATGATCCACTTAATATGTATTCTTCCACTCATAATGTTACTGTTGAAATTGGGTATCAGTACTTTTGGTTGTGACAGTTTGAAGAGTAAAATGTAATTCTTGTGTAATAATAACCTGAATTTCAGCAGCAATTTCAGAGAAAATGTTTATGGAATATTCGCTCAGTTTGTTTCCCAAACGATTTTTATCCTATAATCTAACTTGTAGTCTTTCATCTTGCATGCAAATAACAGAGCGGGCCATGAGATGAATAAATTTTTGAAAGTTTTTCTATATAAATCAAGTTGTGGTCTACACCATGTACTTTCGCTACTACTTGTACTGATGACGTCACCGATGACGTCACAGCAAAGATATGGTATAATGCATGACAGATATGGATGGTCCATCTCTACAACAAATACCTTCCTTCGCTGCCCCAAAATGCCCACTTTCGCTACTACTCGTACTGATGACGTCACCAATGACGTCACAGATGACGCGAACATCCCTCAAATGGGGATGTACACCATGAAAGCTACAAGATGACACCTCCCACGACACAATCGGACCAAGGATGGTCCCTCTCTACCCCAAATACCTTCCTGCACTTTCCTAAAATGCTCACTTTCGCTACTACTCGTCAACGATGACGTCACAGATAACGGGAACATCCCTCAAATGGGGCTGTACACCCCGAGAGCTACAACATGACACCTCCCAGGACGCATTCGGACCAAGGATGGTCCATCTCTACCCCAAATACCTTCCTTCACTGCCCCAAAATGTTCACTTTGGCTACTACTCGTACTGATGACGTCACAGATGACGTGAACATCTCTCAAATCGGGGTCTACACCCCGAGAGCTACAACATGACACCTCCCAGGACGCATTCGGACCAAGGATGGTCCATCTCGACACCAAATACCTTCCTGCACTGCCCCAAAATGGCCACTTTACTTACTACAACCAACTGTGCATGCGCAGATTGACGCGACTTGCATTTAAAAACACTTTCAAGCTTCACTTTGACACCTTCCACGACCCATTCGGACCCATAGCGGTCCATCTCTACCCCAAACACACACCCACATACCCCCAAAATGCCTGCTTTCTATACTACGGGCCAGACTGCGCATGCGCAGAATATTGAAAACGGACGAACTGTTAGTCCAGTCGGATGCTCCTCCACGAGAGCTTCAGAATAAGGCCTCATACGACACCATAGGATCATTAGGGGCTCACCTAGACCCCAAAACGTCCACCCCGTATGGGCCTATACCCCATAGCCATGCAGTATAGGCCTATGGGCTTACCTAGGCCTCGGTGAACTTTTTCCAAAAATTTCACCGTTTCGCTTCGAAACCCTTCCCATCGTGTTCTAAATGACGAGACATGAAAAACAAATCCAAACAACCCATATCACAATGAACGTATGTGAATTTCCCAGGTTGAACCTATACTCCCATATAGCCAGTATTGAGCTATATGGGCCTATCCACACCTACCCGGTACTTTTCCAAAAATTTCACCGTTTCGCTTCGAAACCCTTCCCAACGTGTTCTAAATGATGAGACGTGAAAAACAAATCCAAACAACCCATATCACAATGAACGTGTGTGTATTTCCCAGGTTGAACCTATACCCCCATATAGCCTATATGGTACTTTTCCAAAAATTTCACCGTTGCGCTCCGAGACCCTTCCCATCGTGTTCTAAATGACGAGACGTGAAAAACAAATCCAAACAACCCATATCACAATGAACGTGTGTGAATTTCTCAGGTTGAACCTATACCCCCATATAGCCAGTATGGAGCTATATGAGCCTACATACAGACCTCGGTGACTTTTCCTGAAAATTTCCCCGATTCGCTCCGGGACCCCTCCCATTGTGTTTTTCTCTGCGAGACGAGAAAAACGAGACCCCACAACCCATAGTAACACCCACAAACATGAGGCAGCACCTAAAAGGTGCAACAACCCCTCAGCCAGACAGTTTTAGTCAGTGTATATTGGTACACAATGAATGAAAAATGCATATGTAAAAGCCTGAAAGATTTGGTTGAATGCAGAAGATGCTTTAGCAGTGGCTTGTAAAAGATTACAATATGATAAATTCAGTGTGGGATGTTGGATGCATTGAAGGATTATAATAAATATTTTGACATAGCGTGTGCGAAAAATATGGCGGAAGAACAGAAATATTCTGAACAAAAACAAAAGGCTTCAAGCCATTTTGGCTTTGAACCCTAATAATAATCTAAACAATAATAAAAGTCTTTGATAGCAATAACTGTATGAATCCCTGTGTACCTGTTGATTGTCTGTCTCTTTCCATCTGTGATCAAGCAGAGGATGAGGATGGGTGGATGGCAATCCGAACAGCCTTGTGATATGAATAATATGTTTCATGGACATCAAATTGTATATCTGCGAGTTTGAAATTGGTGAAAATCTGGTCAATGGTTGTCCTAAGATCTGTGGTTGGGGTGGGGATTAAGGGAAAGAGCCCATGCTCTTGGAAGAAGTCGTTTATCTTGGTTGTTTCAGCTGAGTCGACAGCAAAGTCATTGTTGAAGTCTCCAAATATGACAACATTAGTCGCTGAACAGTGGCTCCTTAGTGATGTAGAAAGTCCGCCCAATCAGAGAAACCAGTTCTGTCATTCATCGTAAGTTTCTTGATGCACTGATGATGTATATCAAATTTTACATCGAGCACTTGAACGGTATCAAGAGATCATTAATGATTTTGCATAAATTAAAGATGGCCGCCTATCCTTCCGGTCATTTAGAGGAACTGATCTTCATTGCGAGTGTCTTGATACATCGATGCTGTATACCAAGTTTCATATAGAACACTTAAATGGTATCCGAGATATATATCATTAAAGATTTTGCATAAATTAAAGATGGCCACCAAGATTTCCACCCAATCAGAGAAATCAATAATGTCATTCATCATAAGTATCTTGCTGCATCGATGATGTTTACCAAATTTTATATCGAGCACTTAAACGGTATCAGATATAGAGATCATTAATGATTTTGCATAAATTAAAAATGGTCGGCCATCCTTCCCGCCTCTCAGAAGAATTGATGTGGTTATTCAGTGCAAGTCAAGTCTCTTGATACATCGATGCTGTATACCAAGTTTCGTATAGAACACTTCAATGGTATCAAAGAAATACATCATTAAAGATTCTGCATAAATTAAAGATGGCCGCCAAGGCTTTCACCTAATCAGGAAAACTGGTTCGGTCATTCCTTCAAAGTTTCTTAATGTATCGATAATCTCTACAAAGTTTCACACTGAACAGCAAAATGGTTTCCGAGATACACAAGATTCATGGTTTCGCATAAATTAAAGATGGCCGCCAAAGTTTCCACCCAATCAGGTCCAGATTCAATAGGGTTCTGGGTAATGAGCATATGGATGTGCACGGCAAGTTTGGTGTGCTTAGGGTAAGTCGTTCTAAAGAAAGCTTGGTAACAAGAAGTTTCGTATAGAACACTTCAATGGTATCAAAGAAATACATCATTAAAGATTCTGCATAAATTAAAGATGGCCACCAAGGCTTTCACCTAATCAGGAAACTGGTTTGGTCATTCCTTCAAAGTTTCTTGATGTATCGATAATCTCTACAAAGTTTCACACTGAACAGCAAAAAGGTTTCCGAGATACACAAGATTCATGGTTTCGCATAAATTAAAGATGGCCGCCAAAGTTTCCACCCAATCGGGTCCAGATTCAATAAGGTTCTGGGTCATGAGCATATGGATGTGCACGGCAAGTTTGGTGTGCCTAGGGTAAGTCGTTCTAAAAAAAGCTTGGTAACGAGAAAGCTGTGATGGTTTCGCATAAATTAAAGATGGCCGCCAAAGTTTCCAACCAATCGGGTCCAGATTCAATAGGCTTGTGGTTGACCACCCAACAATTCTGTATACCAAATTTGAAGTCTCTAGAAGCAACGGTTCGGTTTCTAGATCGATCACAAGAATTGTTGACGACCGGACGAACGACCGGACGGACGACCGGACGACCGGACGTACATGCCAACGACAAGACCCCGCAGCCTAATAGGCTGAGGGGTAAAAATTGACCATCCCTCCCGCCAAATAGCCAGTATGAGCCTATATACAGACCTCGGTGACTTTTCCTAAAAATTTCACCGATTCGCTCCGGGACCCCTCCCATTGTGTTTTTCTCGGCGAGACGAGAAAAACGAGACCCCACAACCCATAGTAACACCCACAAAAACAATTGACCACCCCTCCCCCCCATATAGCCAGTATGAGCCTATATACAGACCTCGGTGACTTTTCCCAAAAATTTCACCGATTCGCTCCGGGACCCCTCCCATTGTGTTTTTCTCAGCAAGACGAGAAAAACGAGACTCCACAACCCATAGTAAAGCCCACAAAAAAATGACCATCCCCATACCCCATACAGGCATTTTCCCTTATATTGTATAATACAGACCCCTATTGTAGGGGTAAAGTTCGAGTTCCGCTTTTTATATTTTCGGAAAAAAATCCTAATTTTAGATGCACCCACCCTATCGACTTGATAGGCAGGCCCCGATAAGCCCGGGGACCGATATTAGTCCGTTTGGCTAGAGGTGATAGGGGTTTCCACCTATTTTAGGGGTAAAGTCCGTATTCCGCCTTTTATATTTTCGGAAAAAAATCCTAATTTTACATGCACCCACCCTATTGAATTGATAGGCAGGCCCCGATAAGCCCGGGGACCGATATTAGTCCGTTTGGCTAGAGGTGATAGGGGTTTTCTCCTATTTTAGGGGTAAAGTCCGTATTCCGCCTTTTATATTTTCGGAAAAAAAATCCTAATTTTACATGCACCCACCCCATTAACTTGATAGGCAGGTCCCAATAAGCCCGGGGACCGATATTAGCCCTTTTGGCTAGGGTTGATAGGGGTCCGTGTTCCGCTTTTTATAGTTTCGGGAAAAAATCCTAACTTTACATGCACCCACCCATGGCTGGATGCCCCTTCACGAACCATGCAGCGTATTTGAAATCTGGGGGCTTTTTCCCGCGACCGCATCACCACCAGACCGCATCACTGCGGAAGAATACATGTCCAGGGCCCTTTGCTGGAACTATAGTGATCCGGAGTTACCTCCCCCTAAATTGGAACTCTTCTGTCAAATTTTGAGGGTTCCCGATTTGCCATTGTTCTTGTTCTTGTAAGGTAAATCCCTCCTTCATGTAGGAGCACCTCCTATTGGAGTAGTCATTTATAAACAGTTCAGAAAGTCATTAAAGTTCTTTAAATTGTTTGCAACCAATTCTGGTAGACCAAGCAGGAGTCTCAGGTTGGCTCGAGGAGCTCCAGTCTTCTGTGATGAATTGTGTAGATGTAGTGCCGCAGGACTCTTTCACCCACTACGACACGTCATCGTTTCCCACCACCCTTTTGATGTTGCGTTTAATTGGCAACAAAAATAATGTTTGTTTTGATTTTCTGTCTTTTGTGATTGGGATAATTTTCGCATTATCGTCGTGTTTTTTAATGCTTTGCTCTCTATGGGGTCAGGCTCATCGGCACATATGTGCCAACGAGTGACGTCAGCTATGGTTTTTATTGTGAAGAAAGCAGGATACACTGTATTCAATGATATTGACGATTTAGCAGGAGCAGAGGTCAAGAAGAAAGCCAATGCAGCTTTCGGCTCATTAGGGAAAACTTTATCATCCATACATCAAGAAATGAGTAATGACTTCCTGTTTCCCTGATTGGACGGAAACCTTAGGAGCCATTCCAATTGCAAAATTTTAGATAATCTGTATATTTGTCATTTGCCTGCTTGGTGTTCCTGATGTCTTCAAAGTAGTATGGTTCAGACTGAATACATTATGAATGACTGGCGCCTAGAGCCGAGGGGTTCTCAGATGTGCAGCCAACCTCCCCACAGCGCATGCTCCATTTCGCAGGCTCCATTACCATCCCTGCCACCAATAGCGGAAGTTGACCTTTACTACGTTGCTATGACGTATAGGGGAAACCAACCAACGCACGGTTCAGTTTGAATCCGGCTGAACAACTCCTTTAATGTTGCACATGAGCGAACTACTTTTCATATGCTCTGTCCAGATAAACAGGAAAAATTATCTCCAGATAATTCTTTTTAACGCTAGGTCAACGGAGGTATTATGCAGACTTGAAAAGTAATCGAGATGTTCGGTAAACATATATTTTACTATATATGATGTCACTTCCGGCGATGTGCGCGAAGGCCCCGAATCCGGTCCAAAAATCTGACTGGTGGCTGGGGTGTTATTAGACCCCCAGCGAGGTGGTTGATGTGCAGCTTCTTATTTGTTTTTGTCAAAGATGGGTGGAACAAATGAAGTTGAATCTACATCTAAGATGAATGAAAAGGAAATCCAAAACGCAAAGAAATAACTGCTTACACATGCAGGTTTAATGATATTCATATATTATAGGATGGTGAATCACTAAAATATCAAAGAGGACTGAACATCTACATCATTGTACATGATAAAAATCTGTTTTAGGAACGAGTTAAGTAATTTCTATGAAATTCTATTAAAATAGAATGTACATATACATAGAGCTTAATCATATCACAGTTATTGCTATTGGAAATATTCAGTTCATATTCAACAGATAAGTTACAAATCATGTTTAAAACAATACGGTACTTGCTGTTCATGTAAACTAATATAAATTCTGAGATTGTTTTTAGCTATTGCTTCTAGATACATATATATGTACAACCAGTTCTATAAATGACAATCCAAATCATTGTGGAAGGAATAGGTCAAGAGGAGGTAACTCATAATAAACTCATCTGTAACCTGTTTAGCTGTAACCTGCATAAAGTTGTGAGCTGTATGAACCTAATGAAAAATGCTAACATTTGACAATCCTTCCTGTCTTCCTTGATATAATTTATCTAGTCAAATCTTTACTGTATATAGATATTGATACAAAAATAAAATAAATTGTTTACATAAATATATTTAGACCCCTAAATATATATATATCCTTATATCTGGTAGAAAACCATGTCCAAAGAAAACCAAATATTAACATAGTAAAGAGTGAACCTAAATTTAACACATTTAAAATTAATACAGTGTAACCTCCCTATAAGGCTGTTATTGGGGGACCAAATTTGAACCAACATAGCTTTTCAGCTTTATATGAGGGTTGGAATGATATGCATTTATTGATTTGGGGGACACCACAGCACCCACCTTATATCAGAATCAGCGCTATATCGAGACACCGTACAGTGAGGCTAGACTGTAATGCAAACAAAAAATATGTCACATACTCAACAGATGTGCATATGACACTTCCATACAACCTGGCATATGCCGTTTAATGCAGACTTAACCGGAAGACACTTGTTTCATCCACAATTGCTTGCACAATCCTGGCCTGGGACTTACTAGTGCCAAGAAGGCTGGACAGAGAAAGCGATGGAGAGGAGTTGCACAGACTTGCATGGACACCTGTTTGGAGAGTTTGCCGCAGTTCGGTCATTTGACATGTTTCTATGCTAGTTAGAAATCAAGTAGACCCCATAGTACATGAACAAAGTTATACAGTTGTGCATCAGACAAGAATGGCATGAAGTGGAATTCGTATTTACCCATCACCTATAGACATTTTAATCACCACTAACTTCCCAGTGTTAATATTAATCAGAGACTAATCCTCAGAAAGGTAACATCGAGTGTCAAACCCTCCGGTCGACTTCCAGTGGTCCAGCACTGCATATACATGTATTTTGGGTATGCTACTGCATCTCATTAACGACAGTATCTGTTAAACCCAGTTGTGATCATGGTGTAGTAGAGCCGGTGTGTTTAATCACAGTACAATGTATGAAGACACCACTAACATTCAAGCATGACTGGTTTGCAAAAAATTTGGAATCCATTGGGAGGAATCACAAATGGATGTGTTTACCCATGTATTAAGGCTCCAGGTCAACAAACTACAAGACTTGCGAAGTTTGCAATCTGTGTGTACTTAATCATAGACTGGTTTAAATCCAGATTTTGATGCCCCTTGTTTTGGCTCTCCAAAGTTAACTGGAGCATTATTTCCGACGGGTCTGGCATGTCTTGGTATAGCACCTTCCCCCTGTGTGAGAGCATTATATCTGGTATCGTCAGCCTCTTCACCAGTTAGGGCGATGTTCCGAAGCTCTGGTATCTCAGCAAACGGCAAGTATTCTTCACCTGGAAAACAAAAGTAGAATGTAAAGTCATTAACATGTTACCTGCCTCCTGCAAATGTACTTGTATATTGGCCAATTCAGTTTTCACATTATGGTTTTGGATAAAAACCCAACCTACGAGATAACCGATAGCGTTCACAAACTGTCAGGATTGTGTTTGTCGAATTATCAGCAATGCCAGCCTGTCCAGTTTACGGCGAAGTAGAATATGACTTATTACGAGAAGATTCATAGTGACAGAATCTGGTACACCGGCCGCTACGAGTATACTGAAGCAGTCTTGAGAGGCAGAATCCCTTGAAACCAGCAGGGCAAATAAAGTGAGTTCCACTTGAGGTATTTTTTGTTATACATTCATTATTCTACAAAAACATTCCATCAAAATGCACCAGCATTTACCTCTTAAAAAATCTCAGGAGGGAACCTAGAGCAAGAAAGTAGAAGTTCCACTTCAAAACCCTTTCTAAGTTTTACTTCACTTCTCAAAAGTTGGAAATAATGTCAAAATTGACCAGAAGGCGCGTTTCACATATAGATTTTCAAAATATTTCCTGGAACATCCTGCAGGGATTCGCACTCATATTTATCCCAATACAATAACCCAGTAGGTGGAAGAAAGCAAGTCCTGATTGAAGATCCACTCTACAAATGTTCTTCATATTCGGAGCCATTCTGTCAAAATGCACCAACTCATTTTACTAAAATTCAGATTTAAAAAAAATCCCAGGGGTGACTCTATAGCAGGAAAGTATAAGTTCCATTTCAGAGATCTTCTACATTTTTACACCAGTCTAAAAAATACAGTCCTCAAAATTTTATAACATAAAAATGACTCGGAATGCACCATTTCACATCTAGATTAAAAAAATAAATCCAGGCCCCTCAAGCAGGGGAACTCGCATTTTGAGTTCCACATCAACAGTATTCGACCCCCACCCCATTTCAAAACCAGCATACAGGCTTGCCAAGCAAATGTTGGCCACAAGTTTCAATTTATTACCCATTTGTTCGGGACTTGGTTGAAGAGCTTAACTCACCATAAGGTAAACCATCCTTAATTCGCATTTCTTCCGTCTCAAAGAAAGTTTGGTGATCTTCCCAATGTCGATTACATGCTGCACATAGGAAGTTAGAGTCAAATACTGCACACCCACAGCCTGTAACAAAACATGTATTATGAATTTTCAAGGCTCGTTTGACTGAAAGTTGTGAGTGAGTGAGTAGGATTTAACGTCGTTTTCAACATTGTTTCAGTCATATCACGACGGTGCCTACATGTGCCAGAACACGAGAGTGTCCACAGTTCCTATTATTCTGGACACTGATCAGCCCAGCCAGTACAGCACCCGGTCACCCATCCAAGTATTGACCGACTGAAAGTTGTGAACAAGATGGTACATGTAGTATGGTCATTCAATTCAATTCAATTTTATTTGCACTTTACATCCATTAAGGACAGTGTACAAAAAACAATTAAAACAAGCGTTCTGAGAACCCCAACATCTCGCCTTGCGGGGTCATCCGCCAAAGGTGCAGCAGTATTGAAAGCATACATGTAGAGCAAACAATAAGGTCTGGAATAGGTGATGTGGTACAGACAATAATGTCTGGAATAGATGATCTGGTACAGACAATAACATCAGTCCCATGTGGGATTACTGGCAAAAGTTAATCCCATGTAGGATGGATAGGTCAGTGCCGTCGGATTACTGGTACATAGGGCAGTCCAGTGTGAGATTACTGCTAGATAGTTCAGTCCCATGTGAGATTACTGCTGGATAGGCCAGTCCTGTGTAGGATTACTGCTGGGTGGACCAGTCCCATGTTATTACTGATGGGTAGTCCCCTGTGGGATTACTGCTGGATAGTCCAGTCCCAAGTGGGATTACTGCTGGATAGACCAGTCCTGTCTGGGATTACTGCTGGATAGATGAGTCTCGTATGGGATTAATGCTGGATAGGACAGTCCCGTGTGGGATTACTGCTGCATAGGCAGTCCCGTGTGGGATTACTGCTGCATACGGCAATCCTGTGTGGGATTATGGCTGAGGAGGCGAGTCCCGTGTGGGATTACTGCTGGATAGGCTAAACCTGTGTGGGATTACAGCGGAATAGGTCAGTCCCATGTAAAATTATGGCTGGATAGACAGTGCCATGTGGGATTACTGCTGCAAATTGCAATCCAGTGTCATATTACATCTGGATAGGTCAGTCCCATGAGAGATTACTGCTGCATAAGCCAGTCCCGTGTGGAATTACTGCTGGATAGGCCAGTCCCATGTGGGATTACTGCAGGATAGGCCAGTCCGGTCTGGGATTACTGCTGGATAGGTCAGTCCCATGTGGCATTACTGCTGGATAGGCCAGTGCCATTGGGATTACTGCTGGATAGGTCAGTCCTGTGTGAGATTACTGCTGAATAGGCCAGTCCCAAATGGGATTACTGCTGGATAGACCAGTTCGGTCTGGGATTACTGCTGGATAGTTGAGTTCCGTTTGGGATTACAGCTGGATAAGTCAGTCCCGTATGGCAATACTGCTGGATAGGCCAATGCCATTTGGGATTACTGCTGGATAGGTCAGCCCCGTGTGGGATTACTGCGGGAGAGCTGTGACCTAGGAAAACATGAAACATGTCCACCAAGTTT